>JAUKNK010001456.1:0-22174 GCA_030765055.1 Mantis religiosa | reverse complement strand
GGCCCTTAGTTTAGGAGCTACGGCCGAAAAACCGCCCAAAAATAGGTTTTTCGCCCCTAGCGTTGGCGGTTGGAACTACCGGCCGACCGTCTGCTCATTATAGGTAGATCTCCGGACGGCGCATCCAGCGGTGCAAGAATCGTCTCGATATCTGCAGTAGTTTAGGAGAAAATCGCGAAAAACCGGTTCCCCAAGAGCGAAAAAATTACAAGTCCAACGTATAGCGAGTACTTACACTACGGGACGCTGTGGCGTCGTCGTTAGGCGTCGCGCCGGGCTAGATCCTATCTCGGGACGGCCTTTCCGCCGGTGCAGTCGGCGGCCCCGTAGCTCCCACCGTTAGAGAGATATTAGCGTTAGAAAAATGTTAGAACTTATTTATTTTTTGCGATTTTTCTCGTGTGTCGGTTAAACCGTATTTTGGGTCGCTGATCACGAATATGTGGTCGGTTCCACCGTACGTCGCTTAATTTGGCCGCTAGGGCCAAAAAACCGCCAAAAAATAGGTTTTTCGCCCCTAGCGGCGGCGGTTGGAACTACCGGCCGACCGTCTGCTCACTATAGGTAGATCTCGGGACGGCGCATCCAGCGGTGCAAGAATCGTCTCGATATCTCCAGTAGTTTAGGAGAAAATCGCGAAAAACCGGTTCCCCAAAGGCGAAAAAATTACAAGTCCAAGTTTTTGCATGTACAGACAACACGGAGGCTGTAGCGCCGTCGTTAGGCGTAGCACTGCGATGGATACGTGCATACTTGTAGTACTTGGGACGCGCTATCCAATGGTGTAACAGCGGGCTCTCTGCCTCTAACGGCTGAATAGATATTAGCGTTAGAAAAAAATTAGAAACTTTATTTTTGACCGGAGCGCTTTGGTGTTTATTATGAAAAAGGTAGCCCTTGGGACGGGCAATCCAACGGTACAACCGCCGGGTCGCTAGCTATAATAGTTTAGGAGAAAACGGCGAAAGACCGGCGACTCGAAATTTCAAGCGCGCCGCAGGGCTTAACGTTAAGTCCTACGTGGAACATGAAGATAACCGAAAATGTAGAGCTCGGCGGCCCGCGCATTTTGCACCAAGCGGATTTTCGATAGCTGCCCTGGTTCAAGAGAAAATCGCGATTACAATTCCGAAAAAAACCGGAACTATTGGAAAATTCAGGTATTTCCTTGTAAGTGTCCCATGGCCATGGCTTACATCAAGCCAGGCCTCGCGGAGGATGTCAGAATCATGATTGTTGTGGTATATATATGGTTACCATAAATCTGGTCAATTTGGGGACGGGCTTTCCAACGGTGCAGTCGGCGGGGCCGTAGCTCCCACCGTTAGAGAGATATTAGCGTTAGAAAAATGTTAGAACTTATTTATTTTTCGCGATTTTTCTCGTGTGTCGGTTAAACCGTATTTTGGGTCGCTGATCACGAATATGTGGTCGGTTCCTACGTACGTCGCTTAGTTTGGCCGCTAGGGCCGAAAAACCGCCAAAAAATAGGGTTTTCGCCCCTAGCGGCGGCGGTTGGAACTACCGGCCGACCGTCTGCTCACTATAGGTAGATCTCGGGACGGCGCATCCAGCGGTGCAAGAATCGTCTCGATATCTCCAGTAGTTTAGGAGAAAATCGCGAAAAACCGGTTCCCCATTAGCGAAAAAATTACAAGTCCAACGTATAGCGAGTACTTACACTACGGGACGCTGTGGCGTCGTCGTTAGGCGTCGCGCCGGGCTAGATCCTATCTCGGGACGGCCTTTCCGCCGGTGCAGTCGGCGGCCCCGTAGCTCCCACCGTTAGAGAGATATTAGCGTTAGAAAAGTGTTAGAACTTATTTATTTTTTGCGATTTTTCTCGTGTGTCGGTTAAACCGTATTTTGGGTCGCTGATCACGAATATGTGGTCGGTTCCTCCGTACGTCGCTTAGTTTGGCCGCTAGGGCCGAAAAACCGCCAAAAAATAGGTTTTTCGCCCCTAGCGGCGGCGGTTGGAACTACCGGCCGACCGTCTGCTCACTATAGGTAGATCTCGGGACGGCGCATCCAGCGGTGCAAGAATCGTCTCGATATCTCCAGTAGTTTAGGAGAAAATCGTGAAAAACCGGTTCCCCATTAGCGAAAAAATTACAAGTCCAACGTATAGCGAGTACTTACACTACGGGACGCTGTGGCGTCGTCGACTGGCGTCGCGCCGGGCTAGATCCTATCTCGGGACGGCCTTTCCGCCGGTGCAGTCGGCGGCCCCGTAGCTCCCACCGTTAGAGAGATATTAGCGTTAGAAAAATGTTAGAACTTATTTATTTTTTGCGATTTTTCTCGTGTGTCGGTTAAACCGTATTTTGGGTCGCTGATCACGAATATGTGGTCGGTTCCTCCGTACGTCGCTTAGTTTGGCCGCTAGGGCCGAAAAACCGCCAAAAAATAGGTTTTTCGCCCCTAGCGGCGGCGGTTGGAACTACCGGCCGACCGTCTGCTCACTATAGGTAGATCTCGGGACGGCGCATCCAGCGGTGCAAGAACCGTCTCGATATCTCCAGTAGTTTAGGAGAAAATCGCGAAAAACCGGTTCCCCAAAGGCGAAAAAATTACAAGTCCAACGTATAGCGAGTACTTACACTACGGGACGCTGTGGCGTCGTCGTTAGGCGTCGCGCCGGGCCAGATCCTATCTCTGGACGGGCTTTCCGCCGGTGCAGTCGGCGGCCCCGTAGCTCCCACCGTTAGAGAGATATTAGCGTTAGAAAAGTGTTAGAACTTATTTATTTTTTGCGATTTTTCTCGTGTGTCGGTTAAACCGTATTTTGGGTCGCTGATCACGAATATGTGGTCGGTTCCTCCGTACGTCGCTTAGTTTGGCCGCTAGGGCCGAAAAACCGCCAAAAAATAGGTTTTTCGCCCCTAGCGGCGGCGGTTGGAACTACCGGCCGACCGTCTGCTCACTATAGGTAGATCTCGGGACGGCGCATCCAGCGGTGCAAGAATCGTCTCGATATCTCCAGTAGTTTAGGAGAAAATCGTGAAAAACCGGTTCCCCATTAGCGAAAAAATTACAAGTCCAACGTATAGCGAGTACTTACACTACGGGACGCTGTGGCGTCGTCGACTGGCGTCGCGCCGGGCTAGATCCTATCTCGGGACGGCCTTTCCGCCGGTGCAGTCGGCGGCCCCGTAGCTCCCACCGTTTGAGAGATATTAGCGTTAGAAAAATGTTAGAACTTATTTATTTTTTGCGATTTTTCTCGTGTGTCGGTTAAACCGTATTTTGGGTCGCTGATCACGAATATGTGGTCGGTTCCTCCGTACGTCGCTTAGTTTGGCCGCTAGGGCCGAAAAACCGCCAAAAAATAGGTTTTTCGCCCCTAGCGGCGGCGGTTGGAACTACCGGCCGACCGTCTGCTCACTATAGGTAGATCTCGGGACGGCGCATCCAGCGGTGCAAGAACCGTCTCGATATCTCCAGTAGTTTAGGAGAAAATCGCGAAAAACCGGTTCCCCAAAGGCGAAAAAATTACAAGTCCAACGTATAGCGAGTACTTACACTACGGGACGCTGTGGCGTCGTCGTTAGGCGTCGCGCCGGGCCAGATCCTATCTCTGGACGGGCTTTCCGCCGGTGTAGTCGGCGGCCCCGTAGCTCCCACCGTTAGAGAGATATTAGCGTTAGAAAAATGTTGGAACTTATTTATTTTTTGCGATTTTTCTCGTTTGTCGGTTAAACCGTATTTTGGGTCGCTGATCACGAATATGTGGTCGGCTCCTCCGTACGTCGCTTAGTTTAGGAGCTACGGCCGAAAAACCGCCAAAAAATAGGTTTTTCGCCCCTAGCGGCGGCGGTTGGAACTACCGGCCGACCGTCTGCTCACTATAGGTAGATCTCGGGACGGCGCATCCAGCGGTGCAGGAATCGTCTCGATATCTCCAGTAGTTTAGGAGAAAATCGCGAAAAACCGGTTCCCCATTAGCGAAAAAATTACAAGTCCAACGTATAGCGAGTACTTACACTACGGGACGCTGTGGCGTCGTCGACTGGCGTCGCGCCGGGCTAGATCCTATCTCGGGACGGCCTTTCCGCCGGTGCAGTCGGCGGCCCCGTAGCTCCCACCGTTAGAGAGATATTAGCGTTAGAAAAATGTTAGAACTTATTTATTTTTTGCGATTTTTCTCGTGTGTCGGTTAAACCGTATTTTGGGTCGCTGATCACGAATATGTGGTCGGTTCCTCCGTAGCGCCCTTAGTTTAGGAGATACGGCCGAAAAACCGCCAAAAAATAGGTTTTTCGCCCCTAGCGGCGGCGGTTGGAACTACCGGCCGACCGTCTGCTCACTATAGGTAGATCTCGGGACGGCGCATCCAGCGGTGCAAGAACCGTCTCGATATCTCCAGTAGTTTAGGAGAAAATCGCGAAAAACCGGTTCCCCAAAGGCGAAAAAATTACAAGTCCAACGTATAGCGAGTACTTACACGACGGGACGCTGTGGCGTCGTCGACTGGCGTCGCGCCGGGCTAGATCCTATCTCGGGACGGCCTTTCCGCCGGTGCAGTCGGCGGCCCCGTAGCTCCCACCGTTAGAGAGATATTAGCGTTAGAAAAATGTTAGAACTTATTTATTTTTTGCGATTTTTCTCGTGTGTCGGTTAAACCGTATTTTGGGTCGCTGATCACGAATATGTGGTCGGTTCCTCCGTAGCGCCCTTAGTTTAGGAGCTACGGCCGAAAAACCGCCAAAAAATAGGTTTTTCGCCCCTAGCGGCGGCGGTTGGAACTACCGGCCGACCGTCTGCTCACTGTAGGTAGATCTCGGGACGGCGCATCCAGCGGTGCAAGAATCGTCTCGATATCTCCAGTAGTTTAGGAGAAAATCGCGAAAAACCGGTTCCCCATTAGCGAAAAAATTACAAGTCCAACGTATAGCGAGTACTTACACTACGGGACGCTGTGGCGTCGTCGTTAGGCGTCGCGCCGGGCTAGATCCTATCTCGGGACGGCCTTTCCGCCGGTGCAGTCGGCGGCCCCGTAGCTCCCACCGTTAGAGAGATATTAGCGTTAGAAAAATGTTAGAACTTATTTATTTTTCGCGATTTTTCTCGTGTGTCGGTTAAACCGTATTTTGGGTCGCTGATCAGGAATATGTGGTCGGTTACTCCGTACGTTGCCTAGTTTGGCCGCTAGGGCCGAAAAACCGCCAAAAAATAGGTTTTTCGCCCCTAGCGGCGGCGGTTGGAACTGCTGGCCGACCGTCTGCTCACTATAGGTAGATCTCGGGACGGCGCATCCAGCGGTGCAAGAATCGTCTCGATATCTCCAGTAGTTTAGGAGAAAATCGCGAAAAACCGGTTCCCCAAAGGCGAAAAAATTACAAGTCCAACGTATAGCGAGTACTTACACTACGGGACGCTGTGGCGTCGTCGACTGGCGTCGCGCCGGGCTAGATCCTATCTCGGGACGGCCTTTCCGCCGGTGCAGTCGGCGGCCCCGTAGCTCCCACCGTTAGAGAGATATTAGCGTTAGAAAAATGTTAGAACTTATTTATTTTTTGCGATTTTTCTCGTGTGTCGGTTAAACCGTATTTTGGGTCGCTGATCAGGAATATGTGGTCGGTTCCTCCGTAGCGCCCTTAGTTTAGGAGATACGGCCGAAAAACAGCCAAAAAATAGGTTTTTCGCCCCTAGCGGCGGCGGTTGGAACTACCGGCCGACCGTCTGCTCACTATAGGTAGATCTCGGGACGGCGCATCCAGCGGTGCAAGAATCGTCTCGATATCTCCAGTAGTTTAGGAGAAAATCGCGAAAAACCGGTTCCCCATTAGCGAAAAAATTACAAGTCCAACGTATAGCGAGTACTTACACTACGGGACGCTGTGGCGTCGTCGACTGGCGTCGCGCCGGGCTAGATCCTATCTCGGGACGGCCTTTCCGCCGGTGCAGTCGGCGGCCCCGTAGCTCCCACCGTTAGAGAGATATTAGCGTTAGAAAAATGTTAGAACTTATTTATTTTTTGCGATTTTTCTCGTGTGTCGGTTAAACCGTATTTTGGGTCGCTGATCACGAATATTTGGTCGGTTCCTCCGTACGGCCCTTAGTTTAGGAGCTACGGCCCAAAAACCGCCAAAACATAGGTTTTTCGCCCCTAGCGGCGGCGGTTGGAACTACCGGCCGACCGTCTGCTCACTGTAGGTAGATCTCGGGACGGCGCATCCAGCGGTGCAAGAATCGTCTCGATATCTCCAGTAGTTTAGGAGAAAATCGCGAAAAACCGGTTCCCCATTAGCGAAAAAATTACAAGTCCAACGTATAGCGAGTACTTACACTACGGGACGCTGTGGCGTCGTCGACTGGCGTCGCGCCGGGCTAGATCCTATCTCGGGACGGCCTTTCCGCCGGTGCAGTCGGCGGGGCCGTAGCTCCCACCGTTAGAGAGATATTAGCGTTAGAAAAATGTTAGAACTTATTTATTTTTTGCGATTTTTCTCGTGTGTCGGTTAAACCGTATTTTGGGTCGCTGATCACGAATATGTGGTCGGTTCCTCCGTACGTCGCTTAGTTTGGCCGCTAGGGCCGAAAAACCGCCAAAAAATAGGTTTTTCGCCCCTAGCGGCGGCGGTTGGAACTACCGGCCGACCGTCTGCTCACTATAGGTAGATCTCGGGTCGGCGCATCCAGCGGTGCAAGAATCGTCTCGATATCTCCAGTAGTTTAGGAGAAAATCGCGAAAAACCGGTTCCCCAAAGGCGAAAAAATTACAAGTCCAACGCATAGCGAGTACTTACACTACGGGACGCTGTGGCGTCGTAGTTAGGCGTCGCGCCGGGCTAGATCCTATCTCGGGACGGCCTTTCCGGCGGTGCAGTCGGCGGCCCCGTAGCTCCCACCGTTAGAGAGATATTAGCGTTAGAAGAATGTTAGAACTTATTTATTTTTTTCGATTTTTCTCGTGTGTCGGTTAAACCGTATTTTGGGTCGCTGATCACGAATATGTGGTCGGTTCCTCCGTACGTCGCTTAGTTTGGCCGCTAGGGCCGAAAAACCGCCTAAAAATAGGTTTTTCGCCCCTAGCGGCGGCGGTTGGAACTACCGGCCGACCGTCTGCTCACGATAGGTAGATCTCGGGACGGCGCATCCAGCGGTGCAAGAATCGTCTCGATATCTCCAGTAGTTTAGGAGAAAATCGCGAAAAACCGGTTCCCCAAAGGCGAAAAAATTACAAGTCCAACGCATAGCGAGTACTTACACTACGGGACGCTGTGGCGTCGTAGTTAGGCGTCGCGCCGGGCTAGATCCTATCTCGGGACGGCCTTTCCGGCGGTGCAGTCGGCGGCCCCGTAGCTCCCACCGTTAGAGAGATATTAGCGTTAGAAGAATGTTAGAACTTATTTATTTTTTTCGATTTTTCTCGTGTGTCGGTTAAACCGTATTTTGGGTCGCTGATCACGAATATGTGGTCGGTTCCTCCGTAGCGCCCTTAGTTTAGGAGCTACGCCCGAAAACCGTCAAAAAATAGGTTTTTCGCCCCTAGCGGCGGCGGTTGGAACTACTAGCCGACCGTCTGCTAGTGGTAGGTAGATCTCGGGACGGCGCATCCAGCGGTGCAAGGATCGTTTCGATATCTCCAGTAGTTTAGGAGAAAATCGCGAAAAACCGGTTCCCCAAAGGCGAAAAAATTACAAGTCCAACGTATAGCGAGTACTTACACTACGGGACGCTGTGGCGTCGACGTTAGGCGTCGCGCCGGGCTAGATCCTATCTCTGGACGGGCTTTCCGCCGGTGCAGTCGGCGGCCCCGTAGCTCCCACCGTTAGAGAGATATTAGCGTTAGAAAAATGTTAGAACTTATTTATTTTTTTTTAATTCTTCTCGTGTGTCGGTTAAACCGTATTTTGGGTCGCTGATCACGAATATGTGGTCGGTTCCTCCGTAGCGCCCTTAGTTTAGGAGTTACGGCCGAAAAACCGCAAAAAAATAGGTTTTTCGCCCCTAGCGGCGGCGGTTGGAACTACTAGCCGACCGTCTGCTCACCATAGGTAGATCTCGGGACGGCGCATCCAGCGGTGCAAGAATCGTCGCTCTAGCTTTAATAGTTTGGCGGGAAATTGGGAAAAACCAGTTCCACAGATGCGAAAAAATTACAAGTCCATCTTTTATGATGTTCGGACACTCCGGGTGCTATAGCGCGGCCGTTAGGCGTAGCGCCCCGATGGTTACCACCATACTTGTAGTACTCGCGGCGCGCTATCCGATGGTGTAACAGCGGGGTCTCTGGCTCTAACGGTTAGAGAGTTATTAGCGTTAGAAAAAAATTAGAAACTTAGTTTTTGACCGGAGCGCTTTGGTGTTTATTACCAAAAGGGTAGATCTTGGGACGGGGAGTCCCACGGTACAACCGCCGTGTCGCTAACTTCAATAGCTCAGGAGCTACGGCCGATAAACCGTCAAAAATAGTGGTTCAGCGCCCCTAGCGGCGGCGGTTGGAACTACCAGCCAACCGTCTCATAGCCGTAGGTAGAACTCGGGACGGCGCATCCAACGGTGCAAGAATCGTCGCTCTAGCTTTAATAGTTTGGCGGGAAATTGGGAAAAACCAGTTCCACAGATGCGAAAAAATTACAAGTCCAACTTTTATGATGTTCGGACACTCCGGGTGCTATAGCGCGGCCGTTAGGCGTAGCGCCGCGATGGTTACCACCATACTTGTAGTACTCGCGGCGCGCTATCCGATGGTGTAACAGCGGGGTCTCTGGCTCTAACGGTTAGAGAGTTATTAGCGTTAGAAAAAAATTAGAAACTTAGTTTTTGACCGGAGCGCTTTGGTGTTTATTATCAAAGTGGGAGATCTCGGCACGCTGGTTACAGATGTCAAAACGGCGGGTCGCTAGCTCCAGTACTTTCGGAGATATGCGAGGTCAAAGTTGGTTCTACGTCGAAAGTGCATGCGTAGTGTCCGTACATAATAAAATTTGGACTTGTAATTTTTTCGCAGATCTGGAACCGGTTTTTCGCGATTTTCTCCTAAACTATTAAAGATATCGAGACGGTGCCTGCACTGTTCGATTGCTCGTCCCAAGATGTACAAGAAAGGTTATCTTCACTTTTGTCGTAGGACGCACCGTTTAGAAGTTGACTTTTTGGCCAGCTGGCAGCCATTTTTAAAGAGCTAACTCTCAATCGGGGATATCTCCGGAACTATAAGTGCTAGAACGTCGAGCGACGGCTCTTTGGAATCGTCTCGTCGAGCCGGACTTTTTGAACGACAGAACTTCTTAAAAGTCCAATATCTTAAAAGTATTAGTGCTACGGCGACACGGGTCGGATCGTTGGATTCCTCTCGTCGAGTAGGACTTTTTGAATGAAAGAGACTTAGCAAAAGACCTACGCTTACGGTTTTTCGTAATTTACTCCTAAAGTATTGAAGCCAGGACCATGGGGGTAGTACCATTCGATTCCTCGTCCCAAGATCTACAAGAAAGGTTATCTTCACTTTTGTCGTAGGACGCACCGTTTGGAAGTTGACTTTTTGGCCAGCTGGCAGCCATTTTTAAAGAGCTAACTGTCAAACGGCCGTATCTCCCGAACTATAAGTGCTAGAACGACGAGCGACGGCTCTTTGGAATCGTCTCGTCGAGCCGGACTTTTTGAACGATATAACTTCTAAAAAGTCCATTATCTCATAAAGTATTAGTGCTACGGCGACACGGGTCGGCTCGTTGGATTCCTCTCGTCGAGTAGGACTTTTTGAATGAAAGAGACTTAGCAAAAGACCTACGCTTACGGTTTTTCGTAATTTACTCCTAAAGTATTGAAGCCAGGACCATGGGGGTAGTACCATTCGATTCCTCGTCCCAAGATCTACAAGAAAGGTTATCTTCACTTTTGTCGTACGACGCACCGTTTAGAAGTTGACTTTTTGGCCAGCTGGCAGCCATTTTTAAAGTGCTAACTGTCAAACGGCCGTATCTCCGGAGCTATAAGCGCTAGAACGACGAGCGACGGCTCTTTGGAATCGTCTCGTCGAGCCGGACTTTTTGAACGATATAACTTCTAAAAAGTCCATTATCTCATAAAGTATTAGTGCTACGGCGACACGGGTCGGCTCGTTGGATTCCTCTCGACGAGTAGGACTTTTTGAACGGTAGCGACTTTGTGAAAGTCTTACGCGTATGGTTTTTCGCAATCTACTCCTAAAGTATTGAAGCCAGGACCATGGGGGTAGTACCATTCGATTCCTCGTCCCAAGATGTACAAGAAAGGTTATCTTCACTTTTGTCGTAGGACGCACCGTTTAGAAGTTGACTTTTTGGCAGTTGACAGCTGTCAATCTGTCAATCGAGGATATCTCCGGAACTATAAGAGCTAGAACGTCGAGCGACGGCTCTTTGGAATCGTCTCGACGAGCCGGACTTTTTGAACGATATAACTTATTAAAAGTTTGTTATCTCTTAAACTATTAGTGCTACTCTTCCGAGGGTAGTTCCATTCGATTCCCCGTCCCAAGATGTACAGGAAAGGTTATCTTCACTTTTGTCGTAGGACGCACCGTTTAGAAGTTGACCGATTGGCAGATGACAGCTGTCAACTGTCACCAAATTTTCAAACGGCCGTATCTCCGGAACTATAAGTGCTAGAGCGACGAGCGACGGCTCGTTGGAATCGTCTCGTCGAGCCGGACCTTTTGAACGATAGTAACGAGCAGACCTCGGAAAACCACTCGTAAAAGTCCCCGGCGTGACATATATAAGTTTGACGGTTTTTGTAAATTTACTCCTAAAGTATGGAGGTCAGTACACCGGGGGTTGTTTCGTTGGATTCGTCGTCCCAAGATGTACAAGAAAGGTTATCTTCACTTTTGTCGTAGGACGCGCCGTTTAGAAGTTAGAATTTGTGTCCAGCTGGCAGCCATTTTTTCTGATGCTAAAGTGTTTTTCGCGATTTTCTCCCAAACTATTAAACCATTAAAGATAACATGGTCAAGCTTATATTCGTGTAAAAGCGCTCGTTGAGCTCTACAATGTTGGGGCGGGCGAAGTCTGATTATTTTATTTTATGTATTTTATTTTATTTTTTATTTTATTTTTTATTTTATTTTTGTTATTTTATTGTTTAATTTATTTTATATTTATTATTAAAGTTTGGTTCCTTAACTCTTAGCGGTTTGGGCGCAATCGATGTTTAGTTTCGAATATACGGGTAACTATAAATATTTTTTGTCGGCAAGAATTGATGCCGTACGGGGGGCGAGGGGAAAAGTTTCTCCTCCGTGGTCGAAGGTGGCCGCTGGGTGGGTGGGTGGTGGGGCGGGCGGGTGGGCAGCTCGCACGTATATTTTAGCGGCTCCTGATTTTCGGCTAATTACTCTGGACATCTTTGACCTAGAAAGTCAAACTTGGTACCAAATGAAAGTGCTCTTTACCAGCTTGCCATCCATGCTTTTAGTTTTGTCCTGCGTCCATTAGTTCGGCGTCTAGACGCCAAAGTACAGTGGCATAGGATTGCGTCCATTTCTGGACGTCGTGTGCAAATTTTGACTAGTGCATATTAAAGAAGGTGTTAAAATTAGTGTGCATGCCGAGTTTGGTGCAGATTGCACCAGTGGTTTGCGAGATCTAAGCCTCGGAAGTTTGCATGAATTTGTTTTCTCTCGCGTCATGTAGCGTGAGTAGTGACGTCACCAGACAGCCCAGCTCGCACGTGTATTTTAGCGGCAACTGATTTTCGGCTAATTACGCCGGACATCTTTGACCTAGAAAGTCAAACTTGGTACCAAATGAAAGTGCTCTTTACCAGCTTGCCATACATGCTTTTAGTTTTGTCCTGCGTCCATTAGTTCGGCGTCTAGACGCCAAAGTACAGTGGCATAGGATTGCGTCCATTTCTGGACGTCGTGTGCAAATTTTGACTAGTGCATATTAAAGAAGGTGTTAAAATTAGTGTGCAAACCGAGTTTGGTGCAGATTGCACCAGTAGTTTTTGAGATGTAGGCCTACAAAGTTTGCATATTTTTCCTTTGTTCAGGCGTAGATAGCGTGGGTTATGACGTCAGTAGACAGCTGGGCACCAGCACGTTGTCGGTCCTAGCTCCGCCGTCCTTGGTCGCAGAGACTCGAACCAGGTATCAAATGAAAGCCCTTAATTTGCGCTTTAACATGTTTTTTTCAGATTTCAGATCGGACCTTTGGTTCGGCCATTATCGACAAAAAACTGGTTACGCCCTTTTGACCGCTTCTCGACTTTGACACTCTAATAGCTTCGAGCCACTAATTAAATAAGTCACTGTTCAAAGTTTGGTGCAGATCGGCCCAGAACTTTGGGAGATATTAACAGAATTATCTTACGCAAATACACGTGCTCGGATGGAAAAATACAAAAAATATTTCCAAAGAAATTACGTATATATATATTTCCTTTAAAATTCGATTACTCCCGAACCGTAAGTGCTATAAGCGTGATCGAGGTGTCAAACTCTTTCTTATAACATGCCCGAGAAGTTGTGCTATGCGGCTTTGCTCTCCGACCCTTGGTTCGACCCCTAGCACGTCATTGGAAACTTTTGTTATAACTAGGAAACGGCTGCCGATATTCGAGATCTGACTTTATATCCCGTTAGCACACGTCTGGTACTACGTGCGCGCCGAGTGTGGTCGCTATCCGGCCACGCGTTTAGAGTCCGCGGTTCGATATATGTTTCCCCCTTTGATAATTAATAACTCTGTCGCTAAGGGTAGCACAGACTTGAACCAGGTACCAAATGAAAGCCCTTAACTTATGGTTTAACATGTTTTTTTCAGATTTGAGATCGGACCTTTGGTTCGGCCATTATCGACAAAAAACTGGTTACGCCCTTTTGACCGCTTCTCGACTTTGACACTCTAATAGCTTCGAGCCACTAATTAAATAAGTCGCTGTTCAAAGTTTGGTGCAGATCGGCCCAGAACTTTGGGAGATATTAACAGAATTATCTTACGCAAATACACGTGCTCGGATGGAAAAATACAAAAAATATTTCCAAAGAAATTACGTATATATATATTTCCTTTAAAATTCGATTACTCCCGAACCGTAAGTGCTATAAGCGTGATCGAGGTGTCAAACTCTTTCTTATAACATGCCCGAGAAGTTGTGCTATGCGGCTTTGCTCTCCGACCCTTGGTTCGACCCCTAGCACGTCATTGGAAACTTTTGTTATAACTAGGAAACGGCTGCCGATATTCGAGATCTGACTTTATATCCCGTTAACAGACGTCTGGTACTACGTGCGCGCCGAGTGTGGTCGCTATCCGGCCCCGCGTTTAGAGTCCGCGGTTCGATATATGTTTCCCCCTTTGATAATTAATAACTCTGTCGCTAAGGGTAGCACAGACTTGAACCAGGTACCGAATGAAAGCCCTTAACTTATGGTTTAACATGTTTTTTTCAGATTTGAGATCGGACCTTTGGTTCGGCCATTATCGACAAAAAACTGGTTACGCCCTTTTGACCGCTTCTCGACTTTGTCACTCTAATAGCTTCGAGCCACTAATTAAATAAGTCACTGTTCAAAGTTTGGTGCAGATCGGCCCAGAACTTTGGGAGATATTAACAGAATTATCTTACGCAAATACACGTGCTCGGATGGAAAAATACAAAAAATATTTCCAAAGAAATTACGTATATATATATTTCCTTTAAAATTCGATTACTCCCGAACCGTAAGTGCTATAAGCGTGATCGAGGTGTCAAACTCTTTCTTATAACATGCCCGAGAAGTTGTGCTATGCGGCTTTGCTCTCCGACCCTTGGTTCGACCCCTAGCGCGTCCCGAACGTCATTGAAACTTTTGTTATAACTAGGAAACGGCTGCCGATATTCGAGATCTGACTTTATATCCCGTTAACAGACGTCTGGTACTACATGCGCGCCGAGTGTGGTCGCTATCCGGCCCCGCGTTTAGAGTCCGCGGTTCGATATATGTTTCCCCTTTTGATAATTAATAACTCTGTCGCTAAGGGCAGCACAGACTTGAACCAGGTATCAAATGAAAGCCCTTGACTTAAGGTTTAACATGTTTTTTTCAGATTTGAGATCGGCCCTTTGGTTCGGCCTGTGGACGCGGGAGACTATTTACGCCCTTTTGCACGGCTTTTTTAGACTTTTTGACTTTAGTAGGTTGTTGCTAGTAATTAAATAAGTCACTGTTCAAAGTTTGGTGCAGATCGGCCCAGAACTTTGGGAGATATTAGCCGAATTCCACAAGAATGTTTCGTCTTGACCTTGGTCGCCAACGACGGCACGTGTGCCCAGTTCCTGCGTCGTAAATATTTAACATTAAAATGAAATAAAACTTCCAACCTTCAAAATTCCAGAACTCCCGAACCGCTGGTCCGATTAAAGTGATCGAGGTGTCAAACTCTTTGTCTAAAAGAGCCCGAGACGTTGCAGTAAGCGGCATTGCTCTCCGACCCTTGGTTCGACCCCCACGCAAATCACTATTTTTTCGGTACTTTCTCGTCGCTTTCTCGACAGTTTGAACACGGCATGTTCTAGTACTTCTCGGTGAAGGTCCGCCTTTCGAGTTTGAAACAAAAACTAGCTCATTTGTGACCGCTGGAAGCTCCCGAACTTTGTCGAACTGTACCCACACGGGGGCTTATATCTAGAAAACGGCTGCCGATTTAAGAGATCCGACTTTATATCCCGATAGCACACGTTTAGTACTACGTGCCTGCCGAGTCTCCTCTCGCTCGGCCCAGGCGTTTAGAGTCCGCGGTTCGATAACCGTTACGACCTTTGATAATTTAATATCTCTGAATATCTCTGTCGCTAATATCAGCAATGACGTGTAACTACGACATGTTCTAGTACTTATCAGTGAAGGTCCGCCTTTCGAGTTTGAAACAAAAACTAGCTCATTTGTGACCGCTGGAAGCTCCCGAACTTTGTCGAACTGTACCCACACGGGGGCTTATATCTAGAAAACGGCTGCCGATTTAAGAGATCCGACTTTATATCCCGATAGCACACGTTTAGTACTACGTGCCTGCCGAGTCTCCTCTCGCTCGGCCCAGGCGTTTAGAGTCCGCGGTTCGATAACCGTTACGACCTTTGATAATTTAATATCTCTGAATATCTCTGTCGCTAATATCAGCAATGACGTGTAACTACGGCATGTTCTAGTACTTATCAGTGAAGGTCCGCCTTTCGAGTTTGAAGCACTAACTAGCTCATTTGTGACCGCTGGAAGCTCCCGAACTTTGTCGAACTGTACCCACACGGGGGCTTATATCTAGAAAACGGCTGCCGATTTAAGAGATCCGACTTTATATCCCGACAGCACACGTTTAGTACTACGTGCCTGCCGAGTCTCCTCTCGCTCGGCCCAGGCGTTTAGAGTCCGCGGTTCGATAACCGTTACGACCTTAGATATTTAATATCTCTGTCACTAATATCAGCAAAGACTTGTAACTCGGCAGGAAGGTTCTCCGCTAACTCTAGTACACGAATCTGAGTTTGGCTCGTACGCGAGATACGCGCAACTAGCCCAAACGGGGGGTATCAGGTTACGGTATATGGGGTTTACGAGGTCGACCTTTTTGACTGTCTCAGGTCTTAGAGCATCCCAAAGTACGCTCCCCGGCGAAATTTGGCGGTTCCAGCTCTTCGGCAAACCCGGAGAAAAACCGCTCGAGTAAAATAATTTTTTAAACGGTGCGTCCTACCGCTAAAGTGTACATAAGCTTTTTTGTAGGGCTCGTCGAGATTGACAAGATTTCCGATTTTGGTGGTGGTCGTCCGAGCGGTTCGGCCGCGAGCGCGGTCTCGGAAACTTAGCTACTTCACCTCTAACCGCCCGTATATAGTGCAGCTAGGCTTTGAGGCGCTGTCTGAGACACTTTACACAACTTTCGAACCGAGGACCGCAGAGACTTGCGAGAGGTGTCAAACTCTTCCTCTAGTCGAGTACTATCGCCCCGTGTGGGGCATTAGCTTACGGCGGTACTAGGTTCGATACCGCGACCCGCGCAAAGGTCCGGCACCTCGGATGACGGGCTTGCGGTATAGATATAAGGTTTTTGAACACCGATCCTGTTAGGGGAGGTAGACCGACCCGGGAATACCGAGTTTGGTCCTCGTCCGCCCGACCGCGGCCCGGAAATAAGCCCCCGAAGGTAACGGCCTTTTCCCGCCAGAGCCGTAGCTCCTAAACGGTGCGTCGGATCGTAACGGTGAAGATGACCGTTCTGGGACATCTCACAGAGACGAAGCGACCGGGCAGGGTCCCGTCCTCCCAACTGTCGTAGTTTAGCGGCAAATATCGAAAAACCGTCAAACTCGGATATGTGCCTTCTGGCAGTCGTACGAGCGGTTTACCGGGGTCGAGTCGGCTATATCGTTCAAAAAGTCCGCCTCGACGAGACGATTCCAACGAGCCCACTCTCGTCGCTCTAGCACTTATAGTTCCGGAGATACGGGCGTTTGAAAATTTGATGACCGATGACATATGTCACCGGCCATTCGGTCATCTTCTAAACGGTGCGTCCTACGACAAAAGTGAAGATAACCTTTCTTGCACATCTTGGGACGAGGAATCGAATGGTACTACCCTCGTCGTCCTGACTTGGATACTTTAGGAGTAAATTTAGAAAAACCGTCAAAGTAATATATATGGCGCCGGGGAGTTTTACGAGTGGTTTCCCGAGGTCTGCTCGATACTATCGTTCAAAAAGTCCGCCTCGACGAGACGATTCCAACGAGCCCACTCTCGTCGCTCTAGCACTCATAGTTCCGGAGATATCCCCGTTTGAAAATTTGGTGACCGATGACAGATGTCATCGGCCAATCGGTCATCTTCTAAACGGTGCGTCCTACGACAAAAGTGAAGATAACCTTTCTTGTGTTTCTTGGGACGAGGAATCGAATGGTGCTACCCTCATGGTCCTGGCTTCGATACTTTAGGAGTAAATTGAGAAAAACCGTCAAAGTAATATATATGGCGCCGGGAAGTTTTACGAGTGGTTTTCCGAGGTCTGCTCGTTACTATCGTTCAAAAAGTCCGCCTCGACGAGGCGATTCCAAAGAGCCCACTCTCGTCGCTCTAGCACTTATAGTTCCGGAGATATCCCCGTTTGAAAATTTGGTGACCGATGACAGATGTCACCGGCCAATCGGTCAACTTCTAAACGGTGCGTCCTACGACAAAAGTGAAGATAACCTTTCTTGTACATCTTGGGACGAGGAATCGAATGGTGCTACCCTCATGGTCCTGGCTTCGATACTTTAGGAGTAAATTTAGAAAAACCGTCAAAGCTTATACATATGCCGCCAGGAACTTTTACGAGTGGTTTTCCGAGGTCTGCTCGTTACTATCGTTCAAAAAGTCCGGCTCGACGAGACGATTCCAAAGAGCCGTCGCTCGTCGCTCTAGCACTTATAGTTCCGGAGATATCCCCGTTTGAAAATTTGGTGACCGATGACAGCTGTCATCGGCCAATCGGTCATCTTCTAAACGGTGCGTCCTACGACAAAAGTGAAGATAACCTTTCTTGTGTTTCTTGGGACGAGGAATCGAATGGTTTTACCCTCATGGTCCTGGCTTCAATACTTTAGGAGTAAATTACGAAAAACCATAAGCGTAAGACTTTAACAAAGTCGCTACCGTTCAAAAAGTCCTACTCGTCGAGAGGAATCCAACGAGCCGACCCGTGTCGCCGTAGCACTAATACTTTATGAGATAATGGACTTTTTAGAAGTTATATCGTTCAAAAAGTCCGGCTCGACGAGACGATTCCAAAGAGCCGTCGCTCGACGTTCTAGCACTTATAGTTCCGGAGATACGGCCGTTTGACAGTTAGCTCTTTAAAAATGGCGGACAGCTGGCCAAAAAGTCAACTTCTAAACGGTGCGTCCTACGACAAAAGTGAAGATAACCTTTCTTGTGTTTCTTGGGACGAGGAATCGAATGGTACTACCCTCATGGTCCTGGCTTCGATACTTTAGGAGTAAATTACGAAAAACCATAAGCATAAGACTTTTGCAGTCTTTTTCGTTCAAAAAGTCCTACTCGTCGAGAGGAATCCAACGAGCCGACCCTTGTCGCTCTAGCACTAATACTTTTAAGATATTGGATTTTTTAAAAGTTATATCGTTCAAAAAGTCCGGCTCGACGAGACGATTCCAAAGAGCCGTCGCTCGAAGTTCTAGCACTTATAGTTCCGGAGATACGGCCGTTTGACAGTTAGCACTTTAAAAATGGCGGACAGCTGGCCAAAAAGTCAACTTCTAAACGGTGCGTCCTACGTCAAAAGTGAAGATAACCTTTCTTGTGATTCTTGGGACGAGGAATCGAATGGTACTACCCTCAAGGTCCTGGCTTCGATACTTTAGGAGTAAATTACGAAAAACCATAAGCATAAGACTTTTGCAAAGTCTTTTTCGTTCAAAAAGTCCTACTCGTCGAGAGGAATCCAACGAGCCGACCCTTGTCGCTCTAGCACTAATACTTTATGAGATAATGGACTTTTTAAAAGTTATATCGTTCAAAAAGTCCGGCTCGACGAGACGATTCCAAAGAGCCGTCGCTCGACGTTCTAGCACTTATAGTTCCGGAGATACGGCCGTTTGACAGTTAGCTCTTTAAAAATGGCGGACAGCTGGCCAAAAGGTCAACTTCTAAACGGTGCGTCCTACGACAAAAGTGAAGATAACCTTTCTTGTGCATCTTGGGACGAGGAATCGAATGGTGCAAGAATCGTCTCGATATCTCCAGTAGTTTAGGAGAAAATCGCGAAAAACTGGTTCCCCAAGAGCGAAAAAATTACAAGTCCAACGTATAGCGAGTACTTACACTACGGGACGCTGTGGCGTCGTCGACTGGCGTCGCGCCGGGCTAGATCCTATCTCGGGACGGCCTTTCCGCCGGTGCAGTCGGCGGCCCCGTAGCTCCCACCGTTAGAGAGATATTAGCGTTAGAAAAATGTTAGAACTTATTTATTTTTTTAATTCTTCTCGTGTGTCGGTTAAACCGTATTTTGGGTCGCTGATCAAGAATATGTGGTCGGTTGCTCCGTACGTCGCTTAGTTTGGCCGCTAGGGCCGAAAAACCGCCAAAAAATAGGGTTTTCGCCCCTAGCGGCGGCGGTTGGAACTACCGGCCGACCGTCTGCTCATTATAGGTAGATCTCGGGACGGCGCATCCAGCGGTGCAAGAATCGTCTCGATATCTCCAGTAGTTTAGGAGAAAATCGCGAAAAACCGGTTCCCCATTAGCGAAAAAATTACAAGTCCAACTTTTTGCATGTACGGACACACCGGGACGCTGTAGCGCCGTCGTTAGGTGTAGCACCGCGATGGATATGTGCATACTTGTAGTACTCGGGACGGGCTATCCAACGGTGTAACAGCGGGCTCTCTACCTCTAACGGCTGAATAGATATTAGCGTTAGAAAAAAATTAGAAACTTGGTTTTTGACCGGAGCGCTTTGGTGTTTATTATCAAAGTGGGAGATCTCGGCACGCTGGTTCCAGATGTCAAAACGGCGGGTCGCTAGCTCCAGTACTTTCGGAGATATTCGAGGTCAAAGTTGGTTCTACGTCGAAAGTGCATGCGTAGTGTCCGTACATAATAAAATTTGGACTTGTAATTTTTTCGCAGATCTGGAACCGGTTTTTCGCGATTTTCTCCTAAACTATTAAAGATATCGAGACGGTGCCTGCACTGTTCGATTGCTCGTCCCAAGATGTACAAGAAAGGTTATCTTCACTTTTGTCGTAGGACGCACCGTTTAGAAGTTGACTTTTTGGCCAGCTGGCAGCCATTTTTAAAGTGCTAACTGTCAAACGGCCGTAACTCCGGAACTATAAGTGCTAGAACGTCGAGCGACGGCTCTTTGGAATCGTCTCGTCGAGCCGGACTTTTTGAACGACAGAACTTCTTAAAAGTCCAATATCTTAAAAGTATTAGTGCTACGGCGACACGGGTCGGCTCGTTGGATTCCTCTCGTCGAGTAGGACTTTTTCAATGAAAGAGACTTAGCAAAGGACCTACGCTTACGGTTTTTCGTAATTTACTCCTAAAGTATTGAAGCCAGGACCATGGGGGTAGTACCATTCGATTCCTCGTTCCAAGATCTACAAGAAAGGTTATCTTCACTTTTGTCGTAGGACGCACCGTTTAGAAGTTGACTTTTTGGCCAGCTGGCAGCCATTTTTGAAGAGCTAACTGTCAAACGGCCGTATCTCCGGAACTATAAGTGCTAGAACGTCGAGCGACGGCTCTTTGGAATCGTCTCGTCGAGCCGGACTTTTTGAACGATATAACTTCTAAAAAGTCCATTATCTCATAAAGTATTAGTGCTACGGCGACACGGGTCGGCTCGTTGGATTCCTCTCGTCGAGTAGGACTTTTTGAATGAAAGAGACTTAGCAAAAGACCTACGCTTACGGGGGTAGTACCATTCGATTCCTCGTCCCAAGATGTACAAGAAAGGTTATCTTCACATCTGTCGTAGGACGCACCGTTTAGAAGTTGACTTTTTGTCAGTTGACAGCTGTCAATCTGTCAATCGGGGATATCTCCGGAACTATAAGGGCTAGAACGTCGAGTTGACTTTTTGGCCAGCTGGCAGCCATTTTTAAAGTGCTAACTGTCAAACGGCCGTAACTCCGGAACTATAAGTGCTAGAACGTCGAGCGACGGCTCTTTGGAATCGTCTCGTCGAGCCGGACTTTTTGAACGACAGAACTTCTTAAAAGTCCAATATCTTAAAAGTATTAGTGCTACGGCGACACGGGTCGGATCGTTGGATTCCTCTCGTCGAGTAGGACTTTTTCAATGAAAGAGACTTAGCAAAGGACCTACGCTTACGGTTTTTCGTAATTTACTCCTAAAGTATTGAAGCCAGGACCATGGGGGTAGTACCATTCGATTCCTCGTCCCAAGATCTACAAGAAAGGTTATCTTCACTTTTGTCGTAGGACGCACCGTTTGGAAGTTGACTTTTTGGCCAGCTGGCAGCCATTTTTAAAGAGCTAACTGTCATTTCTTTTTCAATGAAAGAGACTTAGCAAAGGACCTACGCTTACCTAAAAAGTCCATTATCTCATAAAGTATTAGTGCTACGGCGACACGGGTCGGCTCGTTGGATTCCTCTCGTCGAGTAGGACTTTTTGAATGAAAGAGACTTAGCAAAAGACCTACGCTTACGGGGGTGGTACCATTCGATTCCTCGTCCCAAGATGTACAAGAAAGGTTATCTTCACATCTGTCGTAGGACGCACCGTTTAGAAGTTGACTTTTTGTCAACTGTCAATCGGGGATATCTCCGGAACTATAAGGGCTAGAACGTCGAGCGACGGCTCTTTGGAATCGTCTCGACGAGCCGGACTTTTTGAACGATATAACTTATTAAAAGTTTGTTATCTCTTAAACTATTAGTGCTACTCTTCCGAGGGTAGTTCCATTCGATTCCCCGTCCCAAGATGTACAGGAAAGGTTATCTTCACTTTTGTCGTAGGACGCACCGTTTAGAAGTTGACCGATTGGCAGATGACAGCTGTCAACTGTCACCAAATTTTCAAACGGCCGTATCTCCGGAACTATAAGTGCTAGAGCGACGAGCGACGGCTCGTTGGAATCGTCTCGTCGAGCCGGACTTTTTGAACGATAGTAACGAGCAGACCTCGGAAAACCACTCGTAAAAGTCCCCGGCGTGACATATATAAGTTTGACGGTTTTTGTAAATTTACTCCTAAAGTATGGAGGTCAGTACCCCGGTGGTTGTTTCGTTGGATTCGTCGTCCCAAGATGTACAAGAAAGGTTATCTTCACTTTTGTCGTAGGACGCGCCGTTTAGAAGTTAGAATTTGTGTCCAGCTGGCAGCCATTTTTTCTGATGCTAAAGTGTTTTTCGCGATTTTCTCCCAAACTATTAAACTATTAAAGATAACATGGTCAAGCTTATATTCGTGTAAAAGCGCTCGTTGAGCTCTACAATGTTGGGGCGGGCGAAGTCTGATTATCTTATTTTATTTATTTTATTTTATTTTATTTTTTATTTTATTTTTTATTTTATTTTTGTTATTTTATTGTTTAATTTATTTTATATTTATTATTAAAGTTTGGTTCCTTAACTCTTAGCGGTTTGGGCGCAATCGATGTTTAGTTTCGAATATACGGGTAATGATAAATATTTTTTGTCGGCAAGAATTGATGCCGTACGGGGGGCGA
>JAUKNK010001455.1:0-31561 GCA_030765055.1 Mantis religiosa | reverse complement strand
TGCCCGACGTCGAGGACGACCTACGAAACTTGTGTATGCTCTGTTCGGCGTGGACCTCATCTCAGGCTGAAAGACGTGGGTATAGTCTGCGGCAACCAGGATAAGATATCACTGGAGTTTCCCGGAACAACATGGGTTTGTAGTTTTACTCCTTCAAGTTCTGTGTGAGATAGTTAATTCACCGTTCTTGATGCTGTTCTTGCCCACTGCACACAATTAGTTCCTAATTAACATACGTTCAGTAGTTCCTCGCCACGTCTCGTGAGCTACTTCTGCCTGTTTCTTGCCTTCAGTTGTTCATCGCTGCTCTTAAAATTGCTCCGTTTCTACATTCCAGTATTCTTAACTTTATTGCAGTCGTTATCTGGTTATCATTTATTTGTTCTAGCCACATATCTTTTCAAACGAGAGCATGTTTTCTCAGCGTCATATATTATGCATTTTCCACACCTACGTTAATTTTATATAATTGAAAATGTCTAATTTTGCTTGGCCTGTATGCGCTTGTATTGCTCACGAGATATACATCAATTTGTGGATAAACCTTACAGGAAGCAAGATGCCGCATCCCTGGAAGCTTAAAAGTATATTATTTCTGAATTTAGCATCCAGTCTACGGAACGTCATCACAAGCACATGTGAGAGCAACAGCTGCTTCAGTATGTCAAGTACTGATGAGGTAAAAATTATTCCGAAAAGGTTGATAAATTACTTTTCATTTGAACACTATCCGTAAAATTTAGGTAAGAGGCACCATAAGGCTTGATGTTGAGGGAATAAAAACAGGCGCAGCTCCTGCTTATGTACTACAGTGCTACAACACAATAGTCAATTTGCTGAAACGAATGCCTTAACGTTTTATTTGCTTCTGTCAGATTTATACGCGCTAGCAAAGGGCAAGGATAGCTGTCGGACACTAAAGTAGCAGCAGAGGCGTTGGCGAGCTGAGGAACAGGCCATAGGGGGCTCAGACATGTCCCTGCCCTGAGTAGGACTTAACCATGTAGTGACGAAATGTGGTAGTTGAAGGATGGCGGTTGTAAATTATGTTGTGGGAAGAAAGGAGGTAGCTAGCTGCTCCTCAATAGTTGCAGGTTCGGGTGCAACGGCCTGTGTGCACCAGAATAGTATTAAAAGTAGGAAGTCTTGAATGTAAAGAAAGCTATTCCAACAAAATCTTGGGAGAGGAGAAATTTTGCTTTAGGTTGAAATACGTGCCTTATGGTTACCGGTAGTGCCCACAAGCCATTCGTAGTAGCCAGTATCGCTTTAAGCGGGCAGGGCGCTCTGATGGTTTGGTAAACTGACGTAGAATTCTGTAACCGGGCGCCTGATTTCATCCTCCACATATCGGAGGGATGAAGCCTCGTCAACTAACCTCACAGGGAACCGTCTGTATATAGAATAGATAGTCCAAAGGTATCTGTTCTGTACACGTTGGAGTAGCAGAAGGTTGGAGCCCGCAGACATACCCAAGACTTCAGATGCATAAACCATTATGGGTATTACTAAAGCCTGGAAAAGGCGTAACTTCAGGTGAACAGAAATCGTGGAGCACCACATCGGGTAAAGTGAGGCTGTGGCCCCATTCGCCCGATGCGACAACCCCCGTACGTGGTACCCGAAAGTTAAGCCCTTGCCCAAAGTCACACCCAAGTATTTAATGGAATTCTCCCACCTTATCCTTCGTCCGGAATAGTTGAATGTGGGGAAGTTGGCGGGTAATTGGCGCTTTGTAAATAGAATGGCTCGGCTTTTCTCCAGGTACGGACAATCGCCAGAGCGTGCACCAATCTTGGAGGAGCCGGAAGTGCTCCTAAATGGGGTTGAAGGTTCTACGTGGGTGCCTGTTGAGGTGGTTGTTCTTTTTTTTTTTTTTTTTTTTTTTTTTTTGTAATTTACGTCCTCATACGTTAAGTCATATCGGACAATGAATGACATGGATGAGATGGTGCCCAAATGAGTCCAAGGTCAATGGAGCTTAGAGTTACCCGACATTCGTCTTTCAGGATAAGGGAAATCACCGGAAAAAACCTTATCCAGGTAACTCACCCTGACCGAGATTGGAACTCGGGACCTCTTGAACGTGAAGCAGACACGCTACCATCTACGCTACCAAGGCGGGCACAACGGGAGTGACAGATTTAGGTCACCTAACTGTCCTTATTAGTAAGCATAAACAAAACATAAAGAATTTAAATAATGTACTAGATTTAAGTGCTTTACGCAATATAAACATTGCGACACCGTTAAGCCATGCATATCAAGAGGCGAGACTGAAACGTAACCAGTAAGTTGAAAAAGAAAACGGCATGTGCTATTGTCTATTGATTGCATTAAGTTTTGTGGTGCTATGAGCGCGCCTTAACAGGACATGATCAAACTGAATATTCTGAAAATCACGGCGTGTTTGTGGGTTTAATAGTTTTCCTCAGTAGCACTGATAGTGCCGTGAAAGAACACATTGGTGCAAACAATATTTTCAAAGGAACCTAGAAAACTATCCAGAATGTACTTCTTGTCTGTATGCTGGAAGTTTGCCTCGAGGTGTTAAAGGAGGAGATAAAAGAAGCTGAATTGGTGGCTGTGGCACAATTTTGTGGCACTTGAAACTACAGAAGTTTCTCATTAGTTGCAGCTTGTGATTGTGTTTAGGTACGCGAAAGATGACCTTCCATATGAGAGGTTTTTGGGATTTTTGAACCCAGAGGGAAAAAAATGCAGAGGCAATTTCTGAGAGCATTTTGGAGGTGCTTAATGAATTCTTTATAGAAAAGCCTCAAAAACTCATTGCCCAGACATACGATGGAGCCTCTCTGATGAGCGGTGCTCTAGGAGGAGTTCAAGCAAAAGTCCAGTCTCAGTATCCAAATGCTCAGTTCATTGATCCAAATGCTTAGTTCATTGACTGCTATGAGCCCGCCTCGATAGCGTGGTAGTAGCATGTCTGCCTCACGTTCAAGTGGTCCCGAGTTCGAATCTCGGTCAGGGTGAGTTACCTGGATAAGGTTTTTTCCGGGGTTTTCCCTTATCCCGAAAGACGAATGTCGGGTAACTCTAAGTTCTATGGACCCTGGACTCATTTGAGCATCATATCATCCATTCCATTCAGCGTCCAATATTACTTAACGTTGGAGGACGTAAATTACAAATAATAATAATAATAATAATAATAATAATAAATTGATTGCTATGCTCATCATTTGAATTTAGTTGCCTATGGAACGTTGCAAGTTGACTGGAAGATCCAGGTTGAGATTTGATTAAATAAGTGTCACGACATCTTTTGTGTTCAGGTGTGGAGTTTTGGTGACAGAAATAAAATGTTATATAACTCCGATTTCGTAATATATAATGTAATTGTATAATCTGGATTGCATTTTACTCAAACTTTCTTTCTTAATCAATCACTGTAGGTTACCTCCAACACATTGATAAATCCTTATTTTCAAGTTAATATATACATAAAATTCATCACCTTTGAACGTGCACTCATCACTATTACGAATACCGAATAACTCTTTTTGACGATTATTAATTTTTCCATTACAAAACTTTTATATTCACCGCGACATTTTTCATCATCATGAAACCAGATTAAAGAACATATATTTATCTCAAGATTATTGATTTTCCGTAACCATCGTTACTCCTCTATTAATTTTGTGATTGGCCGATTTACTGCCACGTCATCACAATACGTAATACGATTATTACTACGGCGAATCACAAAATTACACATATATATTTTTTATATATTGTCATTACATGGCCCACTAAGTCACATCAAAAAAACAAGAATTTCCAACTGGATATTCATATAAAAAGTTATAATTAAGACATAGCGCTACAACCTGTCAGCTTCTCCTGCGTTTTCTTCCGCAAGATCCGCAAAACGATTAGCTGCCTTAAAATATGTGGCAGCCATACGAGTTCCTTGTGGTTCCGCAACTAGGTGGAATTTTAGATCCACAACTGTTAATTTTGTTTTTGAAAATCAAGATGAACCGTTGCAGTATTTAGTGGAAATGGAAAATGGTTCAAACGACAAGACTAGTCCAGAAGCAAATAGACTACGGCGCTATTTAGAAGATATGCATTTCCGTGCTTGGTTGAATTTCTTCCATAACTTAATGCCACAAGTTGATATACTTTATAATCACCTGTAGTCGGGATCAACTGATGGAAATAAACTGAGGATAGACGTGTCTTCTTTTATTCGGCGCATTTCGTATATTCAAGAGGCAGTTGATATGTATGGATTTTGTTTCCTATGTATCGACAATTAAGCGTCAGAAAGTTGAGCCTCCGAAAATTGAAGCTAAAGTAGTTTATGATCGCATCAATGAGGAAGCTATACGTCGATTTCAATCGCTAAGTCATCTCGATGCAACCAAGCTATTAAACTGTAAATTATTTGGTAGCTTCCTACATCAGTTTCCTGAATATGAACTTCAAACTGCTGTTGATACATATACATTATTGAACAAGAACATGCTGAAGACACAGCTCAGTGCTCTGTATGGAACGACTAATTTAAAAATATGGATGGAGTTGTACGACTGTTGCAGTATATAATCTCAAACAGCTTGCAAGATTCATTTTCTGAAGTAACCATTTTGCTGGAAATATTAGTTACAACACCAATGACCACTGCAGAGCCAGAAATATGTTTTTCATGCTTAAAGCGCTTAAAATTATTTCGGAGAATTACCATATCACAGCTACGCCTTACTGCCCTAGCGATGTTGTCAATGAGGAAGAGCATTGCCTCTAAGATGGAAGATTTTAACGCCAGAGCCATTAATACGTTGTGCAATAGAAAAGAGCGCCGCATTTACTTCGTACTTCGAAAATAAGTAAGACGAAACTATTTTGTTTTACAAGAAGTAGCTTTGTAGCACACTTCTAATTTTATCCACCATTGGCCATGGTCTTGATAACAAATGATAAACATTATTTACTAAAATATGGTAAGTGTAATATCTATGAAGGCTTGGGCCAGGAGTAGAATATCTTTCTACTTTGTAATGCTTTTTTGTTGATAATAAAGGAGGGTGTATGTGTTATGTAAAAGCTTGTGTATGTACTTTTATATTTAGTTGATAACCCGGTACATTATCACTTCAGGTTTTTACTCGCCTTTTAAACCTTCGTTGGACTTACATTTCTAAACCAAAACTAGGCAAATCGGTTCAGCCGACCTCAGGTTTTTGCGAGACCAACAAACGCCAATTCATTTATATACATGGACACAAGAAGGTTAATGTTTGATATGGAATTACATGTCCTGGAACACTCAACTTTTAATATTTTAGTCGTTTTTCTACACTTCGTCTCTCGCATTTTTATATTATTAGGGACTATTTTTGGACACCGTCGCCTACATTTTCAAACTCTTTACAACTAACATCTGTTGTTGTTGTTTGCTCTCTTCTCTCTGGCAGTGGAACTATGAACTGGGGTTACATTTCAAAATTTTTCAAATTATCAAATTATCTACTGCTGGAATTTTAAAGTTCATTATTTTTGCATATGAATATGTACTTCCATGTTGTTAGTTTATTTTGGTTTATCGATCCTTTTAGTCATTATTGGATTTGGATGAATATGATGATTTTTGTTCCAAAATAAAACGTTACTACTGACTTTTCTTGTTTTAGTTTGATATTTCTAAAGTGCTCTTTGACTCTGGTTTTCAGGTTTCTTTTAGTTTAATCCTTGTAAAGTTTAGCTAATATTTCTATTTTCTTCACTTGAATCCATAAAAATATTTGTAGAACAATTTTAATTAAACTTTTTCTTGTAGAAATTAATTTTTCTTCAACACTTAGTCGTGTGTAAGACAAGATTTGGAAACGATTACATTGAGACATCCAGTCCATAGCCCAGATTTTAGTCACGGTCGAGATTTTTAAATGTGATTCTAACTTTACATTTCCTTGTAAGTAAAATAGGTAGATAAGCAATAGTCAAATGTGTGCGATGCCTTTGAATTTCCATTCTCTTTGCATTACCAAGCAAAAAAAAAAAAAAAAAAAAAAAAAAAAAACAAGAATAACGCCAATTTTCCTCTAAGGAAAGATTGTATAGTGGAACTAATATAAAGGATTACCTCTGAAATATTTAAATACAAGGAGAGCCAATTGCGTGTCTAAAAAGATTAATATGTGTATATTTTGTGTAGGGAGACTGTTATCGTATCTAAGTTATTCAAAACTAATTCACAATCAAGAGGACTGCGGGGGCTTCCAATCACCCCAGTAAACTAACCTTATAACGACGAAAAATTAAGCTTTAATTAGATTAATGGCTATAGTTTCTAATATCAAGTTGGCATCAGTGTATAACAATGCTCTCTACAATGAGAACCAATAGAAAGCCCAGTTTTCAGTATGCAGTTAGGAGTACGTGATGAATCCCGAACGTTTCATATGCGACACTAAAGCGGGTGGAGAACTGATATTTGTTGTTAGATTCAAGGATATTGATAGAAATTATCTAATACCAGCAGAGACTGTGCATAAGAAATGGCCAGAGAAGGTAATAGAGTTCTATACCTCACGGATCCAGTGGAATAGGAATTCCTGCAACCAGATTCACCCATTAGAGCGTAAGTAGTATTCCATTTAAAATCATAACTTATTTTATTTTTTTGTATTATTATAGCTTGTGTTCTGGTTTGTGTAATAGTGACCAATCCTGGTCCCTAAGTACATAATTTCTCATAAATGTATAATGGCTTCAGGGCTCACACTACCTTTCTATCCATGTTAATCTCTTACTTGTAGCAAGCAGGGGAGCGCTAATCGAAAGAACTGTAACATTATTTCTGTTCGAATATGGATATATTCAGAGCGGTACGCATTTATAATGTAATGTAATTGGCATTTAACTGTTCTCAGTTCACACAGTATCCAGATATGTATTATTTCTTTCTTTGAAGTCATTGTTGCAGAGAAATGATAATTTTGCGCGAAAGGAATGCATGTTAATTTATTTATATTTCCAAAGGACTAATTCACAACAATGTGCAGCAATTGTGATAAATTTGACATTATTTGACTGTTTCACATTAACAGCATAACAGAACGTAACAGAACGTTCACAACGTAACAGAAGTTTAGGTTAGGTCAAGTTGTCTTTTATATAAGCCTAGTTTGGGTCGCAATATATAATCAGCTTACACCATTATACATGGAATGGCACCAGGGGGCCATTGATCCTTATGCTATATTCTGTTTTATAAATCATAATATATGCATTGCCACAGACCATATCAATGCATTATTCTAGGTATAAGAAAACGAGCCCGACCAATAATGAAAAATTGAAGCATGAAAACACTAGCGTAGCTAATGGAACGCGTCCGACTTGCTGAGAGCCAGCAAGCTCGCTAATCATTACTGCGCATGCGTACAACCTTCCCCTCTTGCCCCTCAGATGGCCAAAGTTCCAAAGATTTCCAAACAAAGCATGCTGCACACGGTATTACCAGCAACAGAAGGCAGGTTGCCGCTGCAGTAGGCATGCTGCTCTCACATTGAATATTTAAATTATAGTGCTTAGTTCCAATGTGTAAGGACTATGATACAATAAAGCACAAAATTAATATAATTTTGAGTCAAACTAATACTCAATGCTCCACTTATTGCTAGTATTTACCTGGAACGCGTTTCGTTAGGATCTTTCTAACATCATCAGCTGTTGTTGACTAATGGATGTTGGTTTGGTGAGCTCATTGGAGGTGATTGTGCGTCTCTATCGATATCTTGATGAACTTGAAGTTTGAGTTTTCTTCAAAGGTAGTGTCGAAATTAAACAATTTTCTTTCATATTTTCAATTTTCTTTCTTGTATATTGTGGCATTTAATGACACTAATAAACTGTCATATGTCCAGAATTTATACGATTGTCAGTGACAAATATAACATTGTGCCTCAGTTCAACACAAAAATACTAAAACTACACATCTAAGATAAGATGTAAACATTACACGTCACTCCACTGAGTTCGCGCCAAAAAGCAATCGACATCATTCTGTGAAGAAACAACCCACGTCACATTTACTTTTATACGCCAGTAGTTGATTTGTGGGGATTCAAAAACACCTGCGTTAGCTGTTTTTGAAACCCCCTTGTTAAAACTCGACGCGAAATCCGCCTGTCCAAATATCGAAGAGGTTGTGTGTTGGTTGTGTTAGAATCCCCATGTTAAAATATCGAAGGGTTGGTTGTGTAGTAACACGTGTGTCACGTGTTAATGAAATCCGAGCCTTGAAAGTCGAGTAGAAATCTGTGTTTAAAAAAAAAATATATATATATTGATGTGCTGGCGTTCGTGTGCCACCCCCCCTCCCCCTCCAGGAGCTTGACGACGACGACGACAACGACGCATCTCTCCCAAGCCTGCAAGGGCAATCGTGTCATTTTGTTGTATGTATGTGAAATGTAATTAACTGATGAATGTAATTACTGAAAAAAAAATGTGAATGGATTTCAGTATTCACACACACACACACACACACACACACACACACACACGCACACACCGCTCCGTCCCTCCCGGCACGCATGCAAATCGAATGGAAAAAATGTATTTATTCACGTAACTAAGTATACATTATTAATTAATTTATTTGTTTATTTAAGTATTTATTGAGTTATCCATTACAGTTGTTGGGCTCCTGAGGAATCTGACACTCTATGTGTGCTAAAAAGCGATCCTTTCCCTCTGTTCAAAATATAAATGCATATGCAGTGAAATGTTAAGAGAGTCAAGTAAAGATTTAGCGAGGATGAATGTTTATTGCTACAGCTGTAGCCACCCCAACGGAACAGCGAATCCATATAACTTACTTGGGGTGAAATATTACACACACCTGCGCTAGGAATCAATTAACGCAGCTGGATTCTAAAAATTCACTCAAGCGTAAAGGAGACAAGCCAACGAGATATCTATGCAATGAAATAAATAATGTAATAAGAATAATTGTAATGATATAAATCAGCTTAGTAGAAAGATGCCAAAACGTCGAAAAGCCATGCAAAGTCAGCTATAACAATCCTAGTGCTTCTTAAAACGTCTGTACACCAAATAGGCGTATAACTACGAGAAAAATGTTTCTAAATAAATCTAATAAAATGCAGTAATCGCTCGAGGCGTTAGACTTAACGAATTGAAGTTAAAAAAGGATTCTAAAATAGGATTCGCAAAAATAAAACATTAAAACCAATTTTACTTAGAGATAATGACAGTAGTCCGCTAGGCTTAACGCGTCGAATATAGCATATATAAGTAACTAAGAATGCAAATACGAATTGGACAGTATCAAACTTTTAATAATACATCAAATGTTGTAAGACTATGCCGTCTCTGTCCCATCGTCGACGTTTTCAAAAGGCAGCGCAGGTAGGCACGTCGAACTGAAAACTTGTATTTCTTTAGCTACCTATTTATTATTTATCTGTTAATGTATTCAGTTATTGGGAGCCCGATGAATCATACTCCATGGAAATGTGTGGTAAAACCGAGCCATTCCCTCTGTTAAAAATAATGCGCATGCAGAGAAATGTTAGGAAAGGTAGGTAAAGATTTATTGAGAAATAATGTTGTTCGCTGCAGCTAAAACCACCCCAACGGAAGAGAGAATCCGTATAACTTACTTGGGGTGAAAAAATTACGTACACGTGCGGGTAGGAATCAATTAACGCAGCTGGGTTCTAAAAATTCACTCGAGCGTAAAGGAGACAAGTAAACGAGATATCTATGCAAACGTAATAAATAATGTATTAAGGATAATTGTAATGATATAAATCAGCTGAGTAGAAACATGCCGAAACGTTGAAAAGCTATGCAAAGTCTGCTATAATAATGCCAGCGCCTCTTAAAACGTCTGTACATCGATTTGGTGAATAACTACGAGAGACACGCTTCTGAATAAATCTGATACGAGAGACTAATCCGTTCGAGGCGTTAGGATTACCGAATTGAAGCAAAATATCACTGGAAGGAATAAAAACATAAATTATCTAACGGTCACACTCAAACGGTCCTTCGGAATAATACAGTTGCATTAAGTAGCAATACAAACTCGAAATACAGCTTGCAATAATTAAAATGCAATAAAAGGTTATACTCATATTATAGATGGCATTATGATATTATTAGTTTGCTGCAATACAAATTTGAAATATTGTTCAATGAGGTAATTACCATGAATGCACTAAGGTGAACAGTGGGTGTGACATATTCCACTTCATCCAAGCTAGCCAATCAGGGTGCAGGTAGCAGTATCGTAATAAAGGGTATAAACGACCAATCGCCACACGAGTGCGTGCGCAACGTAAAAGGGGTGGAAACTTTCTAAAGAGTATATATATACTTACAGTTAATAGCTATAGATCTTATATTATTTAATTTTTAGTTACTAGATACATAAGATGACAGGATAAAACTCTACTCTAAGTTTAATAGTTTATAGCGAAAGAAGCAGAAGCATAAACTTAAGGATGTGTGCAAACAGGTTACAGCCAGAATGGAAATTTTGGGAGGGGGTGCTGAGGTAACAAAACAGTGAACCGAGCGAATAAAACAGCACATCAACAACTGAAACGTAGCAGACAGCATCAACATGAATGAAGGTAAGCAATATGCATATGTCTATGTACAGTAATTTCCACGTAATGAATCGAAGCGTTGAATAATATGCGTGAATTTATAATTCCAGAATCGATTCTTCACGATTTAAATCAGCTTGCGGAAGGAGGTTCCTATCTCCCGACGAAGAAGTTACGAGAGATTCCCCGAGACGTGCCACAAGCCATACACGATGTCAAAATCGTGAAGACGAGATACGGTGATAGAGTCGTACTTAAGCTGCAAGAATGCCAGGTTTTTTTGCCCGAGAGATTTAAGAAGATGACAGCAGCTCAAGTGGATGCTGTTAATCAGGGTGGTTGGAGTTTCGTGTATTCCGGTGAAGAAACTCTGGAAAATGGATTCAAGAAGCACAAATTAACTTTTTTAAACAGTCGGGAGTAACCAGTGAAGGTAAGACTTTACAAAAAAAACTAAAATCGTGCTGCACTACTGCTATGAAGTGTCAATCTCTTGATGTCAAATATTTCAGTGTAAGTTAAAGTAATTAGCGTTAATCTGTTAATATTTGTGAATGGAATACCTAACGAATTAGTCATTCTATATAAAAGGCAAATCGATAAGAGTAATAATGCAAGCAAATTTAACGTTTTAAAAGTCATTAATGCATATCTGCAGCCAATCGACGGGAAGTTGAGGAATTCAATTAACTAATTAAACAGCCAGTAGCCATGTACAAATGAGTATATTGTGATGATGCATTATGTATAACGTTTTTTTTTCAGGGAAACATGTTACGTGTATAATCTTATTTCTTTTCCAGAAAACATGTTACGTAAGTCAGGATAAAATTTCAATAAAATACAGAGGTGCAATTTAAAAAAAAAATTCAATAAAAGACAGAGGTGCAATTTAAAAAAAAAATCCATATTAGGGAATGCAGTACTCTGAATGTTCTAAATCTTTGTTATTCAAAAGATACAGTTATCATTTAATTCCACTGCAAATAACATGCAAATTATTTCTTTTAAGGAAAACATGTTATGTAAATCAAATTCAAAGTTCAGCAATGTTAATAAAGTAATCATTTTAAAGCTTAAAAATATAGCATTGCCATGAGTGTTCAAATGTTTATTATTTTAAAAGTGTAATTATTCGTGTTTTCTGACATGTTTAATCCATAATTTCAGGAGGTGTAACGAGTCGCAAGAGACCGGGCATGCAAGATATTCAAGCAAGTAGTGCAAAGCAGGCGAAACGCAACGACAAAACATTGGAATGCATTACTGTAGAATCAGCGTTCCAGCACAGGATCTTCACAGGTACCATAAAAAATTCTATACACGAGCTAGATCCATCAACGTTCTTGAACTTGTGCAAACCCCTTGTTACCAGTGAAATCCAGAAGGCCATAAGAACTTACAAATCAGGAATTAAATTAGCCGGTACTTTAACATGTCAATATATAATAACTTCACCCGATAATGAAACAGTTGAATCGATTAATTTTAACAGTAAGATGGATGCTATATTGCAATCGACAAACAAATCTGAATGGTATGAAATTAAACTGAAACAGCCTATAATCGCTCATCTAGAAATTTTTGAAACAAAAGCCAGTTCGAAAGCGCTTTACAGGATAGATTCGCTAACTTTATACGCATTTCAGTACGATCCGTTAAACGCAGGTTGCTTTAAGCCGCTGCCATCGTGGATAAAATCAATGAGAGCTGTCGTGAATATTCGGAATACTGACTTTAAATGTTTTGCATATTGTATGCTGGCAGCAAAATATCCAGCTCGCCAGAACAGGCATAGAGCTAGCACGTACAGTAAATATGATATATATCGCGAATTCAATTTTAAAGGAATAAACTTCCCCGTCGCCCTTCATGACATTGAATTATTCGAAAAGCAAAATCATGATATCTCGGTGAACATATACGGGTTAGAGAGAGAATCCATTATCATCTTATATCAGACGAGGGAGCAAAAGATAAACCATGTGAATCTTCTAATGATCAATTCGCATTATTCTCTCATAACCGATATGTCGCGTCTAGTAAGTAAGCAGATATCCAAACATAAAAGTAAAAAATTTGTGTGTGAATCTTGTAATGCATGGTTTTCGACTGAAGTTATTCTGAAGAAACATAAACTGAGATGTATGAAATGTCAAATTATTAGCATGCCTCGCGAAGGAATAAATGATGTTATCGAGTTTCAGGCTTACTCAAAATGCGTTAAAGTCCCTTTTGTGATATACTCTGATATCGAGAGTATGTTAATAAAAGTGCCATCATGTCAGCCCGATGCGATGCATAGTTGGACACGTGATATGCACGTGCACGAGGCGATATCCGTTTCGTTGCACCTGGTCTGCAGTTATGACGAGACACTAACAAAATTCAAAATATTTAGAGGTTCGCATGCAGTTGAAGAGTTTCTTAGAGAATTAACTGTGATTGCCGAGGATGTGCTTAGGATATACGGTGATGTGACAGAGATGCATATGAGTGATGAGGATGAATTAAATTTCAGAAATGCAGTCCAGTGTCACGTATGCAAAAAGGATTTCGATTCTGACTCGATTAGGGTGCGTGACCACGATCATCAGACCGGATTATATATAGGGGCTGCTCATAAATCATGCAACCTCAATAGAAAAACGCCAAACTTTATCCCGATATTTTTTCATTTCCTATCAAAGTATGATTCGCATTTCATAGTAAAAAAGTTATCGTATGACAATGAACCCATTACATGTATTTCGCAAACATCGGAGAATTATCTGTCATTTAGTAAAAGATACACATCTAATGGTAAATCAATATTCCTCAGATTTCTTGATAGCTACCGCTTTCTGGATTCTAAACTGAGCGATCTTTCTGATATGCTAGAACCTCAAGATTTTCGGTACACAAATAAGATGTACGTTGATCCTAAGCAACGTTTGTTAATGCAACGGAAAGGTATTTTCCCATATACATATTTAGATTGCAAGGAAAAATTAAATGATTCCAAATTACCTCCTCAAGAGTGTTTTGATAATATAAGCAATGATGATTACATGCACGCATGCGCGGTATGGAGAGAATTTGGTATACAAAATCTCGGTGAATACTCTGATCTTTATCTCAAGACGGATACGATCTTATTAACAGACATCTATGAAAAATTCCGAAGTTTAAGTATCGATATGTATGGCTTAGATCCTTGTCATTACTATACAGCTCCTGGCCTATCATATGACGCAATGTTACGAACGAGCCGCGTGCAAATATCGCTGATTACCGATCAAAATATGCTGGAATTTTTCGAATCTGCGATTAGAGGCGGTATCTGCACTGTATCAAAACGTTATTCCAAAGCAAATAATAAATACATATCTGCTTACAATGAAGCGGAATCGATTAAATACCTATCATACTTGGATTGCAACGGACTTTATTCACACATTATGACTGGGAACGCTTTACCGTATGCTCAATTGAGATGGTTAAACGATAACGAAATTAATTCTATAGATTTTTTGAGCATCAGACATGATTCAGATACAGGTTATGTTTTAGAAGTAGACCTGGAATATCCGGAGAACCTTCACGAGTTGCATAACGACTTGCCATTATGTCCGCAGAGTGAGATAGCTCCGGGTGATAATTACAAAAAGTTACTTGCAACGTTGAATCATAAGGAAAAATATATATTACATTACAGAAACTTGCAGCAGTGTGTAGAGCTCGGTTTGAAAATGAAGCGTATACATCGAGCGGTATCCTACAAACAATCCTTTGGCTTAAGACGTACATTGATTTAAATGCTGCTAAACGTATTGAAGATAAAACAAAATTCGGTCAAAATTTATGGAAGAAAATGAATAATTGCGTATATGGTAAATTTATTGAGAACGTCAGACGTTACAATTCCTTTCACCTAGCGAGCAATTGGAAACAGGCAAGAAAGTTAATATCACGACAGACATTCATACGATACGTAATTTTTGACGAGAACCTTATAGGACTCGAACTGGTAAGGGAAGAAATTAAGATGACGAAACCGATTTATATAGGACAGGCCATTCTAGATCTTTCAAAACACTTGATGTATAATTTTTATTATAATATTTTGAAGAAACAGTTAAAAGATGTTATGTTGAATTATACGGATACCGATGCATTTCTGTTTGAAACCAGTAGTGACATTTATGAGTTTATTAAATCTAATATACATCTCTTCGATACATCTAATTACCCGATCGATAATGTGTACGGTATTCCGTTGATGAATAAAAAAGTCGCTGGTCTATTTAAAGATGAATTATCGGGTAAAGTTATGACAGAATACGTAGGTTTACGTTCAAAATTGTATTCATATCGATACGATGGCAAAACGGTCAAGAAATCTAAAGGCGTTACGAGTGATGGCATGCGGTGCATAACGTTTGAGGATTATCTATCCTGTGTAATTGATATGACAGCCGTACGTCATGCTAAACAGACGTGCTTTAGAAGTTATAAGCACGTTGTTCGAACCATCGAGAGTAATAAAGTTGCTCTTAGAGGATTCGACACGAAGCGATTTATACAGAAAAATTCACATGAAACCTTGGCCTGGGGTCATCATTCTGTACCATTGGATAAGTAATCGTATAAAAAATATGTGAAAAAATCTTGTAAAAAAGTTGACAATGTATTTTAAAGCTAGCAAAAACATGTGAAATAATTTGCTTTTTTAATGATTTGACACAAATATTTAATTTTTCAACATGTGTACATGCAGCAGTGCAAGCGTGATTGAAGTAATGCTTTTTGTGATTTGAGATAAATCTTTACACTTTATAAAACTTATGTACATGAGTCATGATGTCATTTTAAGCAAGTCTTGAAATACGTTGTCAAGTTTTGGTGCTCATTCATTGCTTTGAGTTGCTGATGGTATGTATAAATACCTTTGGAGGACTATAATCCCGCTTATGTATGGGTATATAATATGATATATAATATGAGATTATTGCATCTCTCAATTCCTTAAAAGAGGTAACAATTAATTTTAAACTTATGTTTAAGGACTTTAACGTGCATAATACTTAATTTGTTTTATGTATACATGCATATTGGGGTAAAGCTATAATTTGGACAGGTGTTTACTATTCTATTGATGCGTCGTTAATTTCTTTTTTTTTTTTAAAAAAAAGTAACCATTAATTTGAACTTAGATTTAAGGATTTTTCAAGTGTAAGACACTCAATTTGTGTTTATGTATGCACGCACATTGAAACTTTTTAAAATGTAAGCATCATTAACCATTAACTTTACCGGATATTGATTGGATAATATTATAATTACGGTGCTGGGGACTACATTTTCGCTAGTACGCATCTTTAAAATGTAAGCATCTATTTGAACTTGGATGTAAGGAGTTTTAACATGTGAAAATACCTAATGTGTTTATGTATGCATGTGTACTGAAGCTCATTTTATAAAGAATGTGAGCATTATTCTCTATTAAATTGAAGTTAATTTAGGGGGTTTTAACCTGTTGTGGATGCATTATCTCTACAGGATTTATTTAGAATAAAAGTATGGTTTCTTGGGATGGGTTACAATTCTGCTTATATATGTATGTTTTAAGAAAATATATACATTATTCACTATGAACTTTGAACTTAGGTGTAAGGAGTTTTAACCTGTTGTCGATGTATTATATATAGAGGATTTAGTTGGGGTAAACATATAATTTTGGGGGGACTGCATTTCTGATTATGTTTGTATGTATATTGAAATTCTTTTGAAGATTAAACATTAATTTGCACTAATATTAAAAGAATTTAACATGTAAAACACTTTACTTTTATTTATATGCACATGTATTGAAGCTGTTTAAAACACAGTGTAAGCATTATTTTTAGAGGATTTAGTTGTGATGTTCTACTGAAAAATTTCTGTTTATGTAGCCACGTATACTGAAACTATTTAAAAAATATAGCCATTATGTTTAGAGGATTTAGCTGGAAAGGAATTATAAAATAAAAACACTAAATTTTTGGGAAAATATCTTGTGTATTTATTTATTTATTTATCAATAAAACATACATTCCTTTTTACACAATATCCTTAACATCGATCCATTCCTTTGTAGGAAAACCCAGCCACTTAACGTACGCACGATTACCACGTCGGCGTATCACTCTCTCAACAAGGTATACATTAGGATGGCGTGTTTTTAGTAGTTCGTGACCATAAAAACCGCCCTGTATTTCATTTCCTTCTGCATCCTCCAGAAAATAGACAACTGGGTTAGTATTCCTTGCACGAACAATCCGAAAGATCTCCGTACTCCAATTGGCCGTGTAACCTTTCTCAAGTAGTCCCTTGTACCTGGAAATCCTTACACGATCACCGACATGAAAACTCCTTGCATTCCTTTTCTCTCGACGTTCACGCCCGCCATAACGATATACACTAAGGAGCAGATCGTTGTTGCTGACGTCACGGGGCTTCATGCGAATCGTCGTATGGTAGGTATTGTTGTATGAATCGATGATTCTAGGTAGCATTTGTAACCACTGATGCGAACCCTGAATCAGGAATTCTCTATGCATGTTCATTTTAATTGTTCTAATCAACCTTTCCACTGCTGCAGCCTTGATGCTACTGAAAGTACTGTAATGATTGATTCCATTCCTAAGCATTAATTGCCTGAAATGACGATTGTAAAACTCCTTCCCATTATCACTTTGAACGTTCTTAGGAGGTGAATTCAACTCTGATAGGATACCGTGCATAGCTCTTGTCACGCTAATGCCACTTTTATCTTTCAATGCTCGTGCATAAGCCATTTTAGAATAGAAATTAATAGCAATAAGAATATACTTATAATTTCTATTTTCTTTTGCATAAGGTATCATTTCAATAAGATCTATTTGTAGTAGATCATTAAGACCTTTACTTATTATTTTACGGCGTAAGAAGCGCCTTCTTGCCGGCGAGTGTAATTCGCTTGCTATGACACGTTTAATCATGCTATGATTTTCGAGTTTTTTAATTCTGTGATTATTTCCTGAATCTCTGCTGAATGGTTAAAGTTACCCGCATCCCTCGATGCAATGAGTAATCTCAATCTGTCTATTAGAACGTTGGGATCGGTCCAATAGATGTAATCCAGTTTTCTGCCGGGTACGTGCTCCTTCCAGTAGAGAGCCGAGCCCGTGCGACTGGAAACAAGATCTCGAATAATATTGCGATACTTGTAACCGCGGCTTGCTTTTATACGCCCGCTCCTAGCGTATCCCTGCCTGTAAACCTGAGTATTCTGCAATATCTGCGAATAGGCGTCCAGATCCTCTTCGGTATATGATCAATTGAGGGGCGATCGCTTGAAGAGCAATTCGTACAATCCAGGACTTGCATCGTAGCTCTCTTGCCCTATCTGAATACCGTCATCGGTGAAATCGATAGTTTTATTCCCTAGTTTATATTCTCCATCTTCATACCGCACGCCGTAGGTGGCATCCATGTCGCTGGAGCTAGCGGTTCGAACCTTCTTCAGGTACTCTGCAAGTAGATCATCCTCCTCCTCATCCCCATCCTCTTCTGCATCGTTAACGACTGGTTTTGACTTGTCACGATCCCTGTCGGCTATAACCTTCAAGGGCTCGGTTACAGGCTGGAGAACCTCGGACATGACGCGGTGAGTTTCGAACTTGAGACCTTTCAGGGAGCGTAACTTTTCTCGTATCGCCCTACTGTGACGAGCGATTGATTGTTTGAGACTTATACCTTCGGCATCCATATTGTACTGAATGTATAATTAACCTACTGCAGATATTTTATATGAAATTATAATTTCTATACTTAACATGTGACCATCCTTAGCACGTTCCACTGGTGCTGTGAAAGTGAGTAAATCACCAGTTCGAATAGGGACAGGATACCTTTCAACTAATTTATCGTTTATTGCAAACATTGTGTCATGCGCCGTATGAGGGTGTATTGATGAAAGCATAGAACAAGAAATTACATTCCCATTTCCTGGAGACTTGTAGAATTCGAGACCCGAGGATAACGTATACCTTAACGAGGGACCTCTAAAGGGTCGTGTATGCAGTGAAATGATGAGCTGACCTTTCAGTTGTTGTAACATGCCGTTTACGACATGTCTCGTCTGTATTTTCATGTTGTCAATATCGTTCACTGCACTGGTTAGATTCTTATCCAGTTCCGTCTGTCGCTCGGTTATATCTTTCACGGCCTTTTCCACCGCTGTAGATATAGTTTCGGCAACGGTTGTTATCGTTCTAGTTAAACCGGTTTTCAGTTCATTCTGTTTCTGTATATAGAACCGATTAACATATTTCATGGTTGCAGCATCGTTATCCTGTGCAGGATCGGCTATATCCTTTAATCGTTTCATTCGAAATGATAGATTAGCATCAGACTCTAGAATTGGCATTCTGGCATCTATATACTTTTTATTGATAACATCGTGATCGTCAATGGGATCCAATAGAACTTTCATCCTTATAGCATCCAGAATGACATTGTTATCCGAATCACGTTTAAATGCATATTTTGTTAAGTATTCCATTAGATGTTCATATTGGAGGTCGAGGGATTTTTGTATGTGATTCCTAAGCATAGCTTCAAACTGGCCCATGCGTTGATATGAAGCTTGTTCGCTGAAGATCTGCATTCGACTCTCGACATCACTCGTACACGCGTCCACATAGCTCTTAGTTGACGCGTCATCACTTTCCTCAGGATCGTGAACGTTGCGCAATCGCTTTCCCTTGAATTGATAGTTTCCCGATCCATCTCTACTTATGGTATACCGGTTAATCACGCCCCGGGAGGGTATGACTCTCCGAGATCCGAACCTATCGATACTCATGACTACAATGAAGGATGCGCGTTATTTATTCACTCTGATAAAGATGTCGAAACCGTGACGGTAGCGTCCTTCGTTCAAAGGGAACTCGGGTACTATGACAACGAAAGGTCGCGAGTTCGATCCGTCATTACTCTCCCAAACTTGTTTACACATGTCCTTAAATTCCGCATACGTCATATCTGTGTTTACGTAATCATCATATATATGCTTTAGGTTGAGGTTATCCTGTCTGAAGAGCACGATCATATTTGCATTATCTCTAATTAAATGTTTAGGCACCTTCGCATATGACTGTGCTAAGTATACGGCATCGACATTGCGATGTCTACCCATGCTGTAATATGACGCTATTTTTCCATGCTTCTCATTTATGACATCATCGAATACGAATATGGAGTTTCCTCGGGCTTCGGATGGTTGAACCACCTTCTCGCCATCCTCGAACGTGAAAACTCCAATATCGGGTATGGTCTTTAGCACCTTGAGCAAATACTGGTATTTCGGTTGGTGCAACGATTTTGAATATATGTAGAGATTCTCGAACCTAAGACCATTTTCATGGATGAGCAAGTTCAGTAGAACGTTCGTCTTTCCAGCATTTGAACTACCCAAGAGGAGTGCTCTGACGTTGCACGGGAAGAGCGCGCCGTGTCGTCCTTTGCGTATGTCGTTGTCGAAATCGAGCACCTGTATAGGCAACTTGCACTTTTGCTTCACTACTTCCATATCGCAACTAAACATATAAATCATAACGTTTGCTTTTTTATTTCATAGTAAGCCATGAACTCTGCAGGCGTAAAGAAGGGATCCGGAATCCTTAATTCGCTAATTAATTCTCTTCCGTTTGAGGCTCATTTACCAGGGTACCGATTCTGTGGACCTGGAACGAAACTACATAAGCGTCTGCAGAGAGGGGATTCTCCCAGAAACGCTTTGGACTCAGCCTGCCTCGCTCACGATCTCGCTTACGCCACTCATCAGGACGCAGATTCGCGACGTTTGGCCGATAAGGAACTCGTTGAAAAGGCTTGGAGTGGAGTAAAGTCTGCTGACGCATCTTTCGGCGAGCGACTTGCAGCCCGACTTGTAACAGCCATCATGAAGGGGAAAGTTGCCATGGGCGCTGGAATGCGTAAGCGACGCAAGAGGATCATACCGAGCCCTCGAGGCGGTTTTTTACCTCTGATCCCGCTTTTGGCGGCTTTGGGCGCTGCAGGCAGCCTAGCCGGTGACGCTGCTCAGATCGCCACGGCTGTGAATAAGAAACGTTCCGCGGAAAGACAGCTTGCAGAGTTGAGTCGTCACATTCAGAGCATGGAGGGTTTAGCTAGGGGTAAAGGCATTCGACGTAAGAAGCGCAAGGGCAAAGGATTGCATCTTCGTGCAAAAAATTCGGGGCGAGGCCTGTATTTATCCCGGAAAAAGCCCTAAGTGCTGCAGAGATCGATGCCTATGCACGACGACTGCGCATTCCTCATTTTAGAGGTGTGTACATGATAGACAACTTACCTTCACGTCCTCGACATGTAGAAAGGATTATCGTAAATTTGGATATCTCGCGTAACCCGGGAACACACTGGGTTGCGATACGCAAGGATGGAGATGTTGCATTCTACTTTGATAGCTTCGGTAATCTAAGACCACCGAAACAGATTGAGTCCTACCTCGAGGGTGTTAAACTCATGTACAACACCAAGAGGTTTCAGAATTTTGGATCTGTGATTTGCGGTCATCTGTGCCTGCAGTTTCTCTTATAAAACGGATTTACCGACTTGAATGTTTGATCAAAATGAGTTACACAATCACCGTGAGCGGTTCGAATGCCAGCTTCTCTAGCTTTCTCAACCCGCCTCTTCATCTGGATCCGAATGGACTTTACGAAATAGCTCTATTGAATTTCGAAACCTTTTATTCCATTCCTAATGTGGATGAGAGCAACAACTTATTCCATTTCGCTCGTAATGACAAGAACGAGAGTATCGAGATTCCTCCTGGAACTTACGAATTAGATGATATCGCGCATTTTCTCAAGGGAGCCCTCGACGTCGAAGACGGGTTTATCTTACGTGCTAATAATAATACCATGAAGTCTGAGATAAAATGCCCATATACTATCGACTTTACTCAAGCCAGATCAATTGGCTCTCTTCTCGGATTCAAAGCACAGCGTTTGATTCGACCGAACGTGATGACTGAGTCTGATGATTTGGTGAACATCTTCAAAGTTAGCATCATACGCATCGAGTGCAGCCTAGCCACGGGATCCTTCATTGACGGTAAACACGGTCATTCTCTGTACGAGTTTTTCCCGTCGGTTCCTCCCGGTTACCACATTTCGCAAGAACCATCTAGCCCTATATATCTACCAATCATCGATACGAATCTCATTGATCATCTCGACATTAGAGTGGTAGATCAGAACGGTGACGTGCTCGACTTCAGGAACGAAACCATAACCGTACGATTACACATACGTCGCAATGGGAATAAATTTTAAGCATCGTTCCTATATTAAGAAGCCTCTTTCGAGATTGGGCTATACTCGCTCATTGACAGGGCGTCCGATCACGTCGTCTAATCGAAGGTTCCTCGAGGCTTTGGGATTCAAAGTGCTATAATGGATGTCCTCGATGTAACAGGAGTACCGACCTTTGATGATAAGATTAGTAAAGAGGAGGAGCACGTCTTCCTGCCATACAATACATCGGCTCTTGACGCGAACGATGAAATTAGAATACCGTGTCAAGCAGAAGATTTGTACACTCTTCCTAGTAGAAGTTATCTCTACATAGAGGGCTCTCTCACCAAAACAAGTGGCGGACCCTCCTCCTCAAAGCTGACCAACAATGCCATGGCATTTCTGTTTGACGAAATTCGTCTAGATATGAACGGCATTACTATAGACAGAACCAGGAATCCGGGCATTTCTTCAACGATGCGCAACTATGCATCTCTGAATGCACTGGAATCCGATCGAATGCAGAATGCCGGATGGACCTATCCGGGAGTTGACGTCGACATCGTGAATTCAAAGAATGGTGTCTTCAATGCTGTAGTTCCTCTTTCGATGCTGCTGGGCTTTGCAGACGATCACAAGGAAGTCATTCTCAATAGCAAATTTGAACTGGTTCTCATTAGATCTAAAGATTCTAATAATTGTATATCGGGCAACGAACCAGCTATTATTCAACTAACTAGACTCGAATGGAGGATGCCCGTTCTTCGACTTTCAGATGGAGAGCGAGTCGAAAAGCTTAAACTCGTCAAATCCGATAAGCCACTGCACGTAGCCTTTCGAAGCTTGGACCTTCACACTCAACCTGCGGTACCGCAAACTAAGGCCTTCACCTGGAACATTGCAACTACAACGAAACTTGAGAAACCTCGCTTCGTCATAGTCGGTGCACAAACCGACAGACTGAATAAGCTTAGTAAGGATTGCTCACTCTTTGATCACTGCAACATCACCAATCTGAAGCTTTATCTCAACAGCGAGTGTTATCCTTATCACGATATGAACTTGGATTTTGGAAACTCTAAATTTGCATCTCTGTATGATCAGTATTCGAAATTTCAATCATCCTATTATGGAAAAGAAAATTACCCACTTTTGAAGAGAAGTGACTTTCTGAATTATGCACCGCTCTTTGTCATCGACTGCTCGCATCAGCCTGAGGAGACCGTGACCGGGGCCGTGAATGTGAGACTGGAAGTTCAAGCCTCATCCAACTTTCCTGCACATACATCATTATATTGCCTGATTATTCATGATAAATTGTTCACCTATAAACCACTAACGCATGTTGTTCAATCTATCATATAAGGATGTAATTTTGTGGAAATAAAAAAGAAAACGAAACTCAAATTTATGTTATCTTTTTATTGATTTTAACATACATTTCCTTAACCTTTTCCCTGTCGCTCCTACTTTTTGCATCGTATGAACACATTGATTTATATATGTCATGTAATTGAAATAAGTTTCTTTCAATATATGGGATTAGTCTCTTAAGTCCTCTTATGGCAATGCTATTTAGATTTATGCTGTTTAAGTTTAAGCACGTATTCACAAACGTTACTTCATTCACTTTATTCATGCACAGTAATATATTGTACGCATATATTATATTCTCACTGTATGACACTTTTGGATGCTTACCATCTTTCAAGTAAGTTTCCAACGCATCCATATTTTGCTTTATTATTAGCCAGTCTTTCTTTGTGATGTATACAAAAGTTTCATCTGTAGCTCTGATATAGAGGGATGGGAGTTAATGGTATAAGCCTATGTTCACACGGTGCCCGGAGTTGATGGGGATGTCGTCTACCATGAACACACTATTCGCCATCACTCTTTGTCACCTCTTCAGGAGCGGGGGCCATGGGTTCGAACATCATTATTATAAAGCTGTCCTTGTCGAAGATCCTCTTCTTCTTGAGCACCCTCGGCTTACAGCTCTTCTTCTCTGCTTTCTTGTCGGACCTGCGAACATGCACGGCTATGAGGATACGAATTATTACACGCTTTTATATTAAGTGTGACGTTTTCTTTTTACTCACTTTTCTTTATCTAGTTCTTTGGACGGGCCGGCTTGTTTCTCGTCACGGATTGGGGGTGTTATGTCTTCACCTTCCAAGCTTCTGTAATTACACAATGAGAGAAATCTTTTTTACCCGTACACAAAACACTATAGCTCACTAATTTCCAGTGCTTTTTCTTTCCACTTACCTGAGATATACCTTGCACTGCATCCCACACTTGCCGTATGAAGTGACTTTGTCATGATGTGCAGGATTCTTGCAGACGGTTTGATGAGTCTTTCCATCACACATTTCCTCGTGATGATCCATCCAGTGTTGCTGCATGCTCTCGTAATCTTGCAGATGTTCCCAGAAGTTGATATCGCTCTCCACTCTACTTGTTTCGCTGCTCATCTTGCTGAGTGTTAGATGACAACTGACAGATGGAAGTGATCGATCGCGCACCCTCCCTGCAGCACATTGGTGCACTGCTACGGATTCATCTGCTCACGGAATCGGTTTGCATTCCTTATTGCGTCGTGTAGGAGGGGAGGATCCATAGAGTGTTTGATTCCTACGGCTCCCGATAATAAAATCAATACTTACTGATTTAAATAACTACACTCGACGCGTTCCTTTTTGCAAATGTCGACAAAGGTGAAGGCGATTGACAATTCAGTCTTACAGCATTCACATATAAATAACATGCATCACCCCTATTGCAGGAGTGCCGGGGGGACGGAGCGGTGTGTGCGTGTGTGCGTGTGTGTGTGTGTGTGTGTGTGTGTGTGTGTGTGTGTGTGAATACTGAAATCCATTCACATTTTTTTTCAGTAATTACATTCATCAGTTAATTACATTTCACATACATACAACAAAATGACACGATTGCCCTTGCAGGCTTGGGAGAGATGCGTCGTTGTCATCGTCGTCGTCGTCGTCGTCAAGCTCCTGGAGGGGAGGGGAGGTGGCACACGAACGCCAGCACATCAATATATATATATATATTTTTAAACACAGATTTCTACTCGACTTTCAAGGCTCGGATTTCATTAACACGTGACACACGTGTTACTACACAACCAACCCTTCGATATTTTAACATGGGGATTCTAACACAACCAACACACAACCTCTTCGATATTTGGACAGGCGGATTTCGCGTCGAGTTTTAACAAGGGGGTTTCAAAAACAGCTAACGCAGGTGTTTTTGAATCCCCACAAATCAACTACTTACGCCACCACAAGAAAAAAAAACACATAATTAAGGGATAATTTTGTGATTGAAAAGTAGCCCTTTTACTGCTAGACATGAGTAATCTCTCCAGAATGTTGAGTTATCTCTACCAGAGTCAATATAGCAAATCAAGTAAAAGAATAAAGTTAACATTTGCGAGACAAAAATACATTATTCTTCAGGAACGCCTCACAACGTACCTTTACACATAACCATAATTTTGATGGTCCTTCTCAAAATAGTCTCCCCTAAATGCGATGCACTTGTCCCAGCGTTTCTGCCAGTCCTCAAAGACATTCTGGTAACCATTTTTAGATATCCTTCAAAATAGCCTCCGCAGCCTTCACCAATGCTTCTGATGAAGGATAATGCATCCCACGAAGACGTTTCTTCAAGTTAGGGAATAGAAAAAAGTCACATTGGGCTAAATCCGGTCTATAGGGAGGGTGAGGGATGCACTTCACGTTGATTTTTACAAGATATTTAGCAACAACATTGGCAGCCACGCATTATCGTGGTGCAGCATACAGCCTGGTTCATGGACATGTGGTCTTTTGCGCCTGATATGGACTTGCAATGTTTTCAGGACATCCCTGTAGTATTGTCCAGTTACTGATGTGTGTGCAGGTACAATATGCTGATAAACCATTCCATGAATATCAAAGAATGACATTACTATAACTTTCCCAGCAGGACCAACCACTTTTGCTTTTTGAGGGGCGGTGATGAAGGAGATTTCCATACTGATCTTTGCTGTTTGCTCTGAGGATGAAAATGATGTAGCCAAGTTTCATCAACAGTGATTACGTTTGCTAGAAACTCCGGATCTTCCTCTAACATCAACTTTAACTGCATGTTACCTCCATTGCAGCGGTAGGCGATACTGAACATGTCTGAACTTGCCTGGTTCACATAGGCAGGAACCAGGAGTACAAACAGTGAAACTACTACGGCATGTTTGTTTCACATTACGCTAACAGAACATAATAAGATTGAATGTTATTGCAAGAAATTATGACCGTAAAAAATTATGACCATTCTTTATTGAACAGGCCTCGTAGAATAGTCTCTTTGCCTATCGATTACCTCATAGATGGCTTAGTCCAATGTTCAGTTTTTCTTTAGTCATCTGAAAAATAGATACAAACATAACTTCATCCAGTAAAAACATAGATTCTAAATATTTTGTAAAACAATTTTAAATATTTTTGTAATTCATAATTCAAATCGATTTTTTCTTAGGAACGGATAAAGTTGCGCGTGGGACTTGCGAGGTTTGAAGTTTATCATGTTCTTGTAGTTTAGGATCTCAGCACAAACGCCTCGGGCGTTAGATTTTTTTAACTCGCTTATAAACATCAACTTACCTCGCAGGTCCCATAAATAACAATTGAAGTACAGGTACTGTAAAGGTAAGAGACTCTAATGATAATGTACAGATATTTCGAGGTTTTTTAGACAGTAGTTCTCAGAAACTTTTAAAACACCCATGTGTGGTAGCAGTAGAACTAAAAAAAAAAAACTAAATTTGGTACAGAGGTTAAACATGTCTCAAAGATCTATTAAGGATCAATTAATATTCTTATAATTTAAAATTATGTCTAACGTTGAAATTTTATACCTTATATACACAGTGGAACCTCACTGGAGACTACTAAAATAATGTATAAATGAAAAAAAAAAACGTATACCTGATTTTCTCATCTGGTATGGAAATGTGTATTAATTACATAGTTAAAGTTAGTGTATATACTGTGCACTTCACATGGCTTTAAAAATCCTCAATTTTTGTCTGCTTTTTGGATTTCTCCGTACAGTCACACACTAGTTGATTACAAGCACTACTGGCCTCTCCACAAATTCTCCTGCTACTAATGTATCTCTTCTTAAACTTTAGGATCCAGCCACTAGAAGCTCTCAAGTCATCCTTGATGTTAAGCTGCTTCGCCAATTCTCGTGCCTTCTGTTGTAACATTTTTCCATTGATGGGAACGTTTTTGTCACGATGTTGATTGAGCCAGACTATAAGACATTTTTATAAATCGGCAAAACGCCCGTATTCTGTTTACATTTTGATAGCTACATCCAAGTTTTGATACGTTCTGTATATCCTTTTCACTTTTTGAAGTGAAAAAACTTCTTTAGTCACGTTTAGCACTTTTTGTGGGTAGTGAAACTGAGCCGTCACACTGGAATATGTGACGCTCATTCGGGTGAAGTCGGCTCAAACCGGCTCAATCCGAACTAACCCCCCTCCCTCACACTCATTCCTTATTTCATTCTTATGTTGTCCATACCACTATACACGTAGATTTTCTCTCGCACTCAACAGCGTATGAACAACACGCACCCAGGTATGTTTTAACATATTTCAAGTACTATGAAAAATTCAGAAACCGTACAGGAGTATCATTAAAAAAAAATAATTGTCTTAGGGCCGTTCTTACAAACGTCTGTCAAGTGCCGGTAACCGATCCTGTCAGTTAACAAGTCGACATGTCAAATTCCACTATAACCAATAATAATAATACTCAAAAGGAACAGATAATATCACCAAAGTTCGGTATTCGAATAATTAAAACCATAATAACGAAAAATAAAACGCATGTGCTAATTGGAAATAAGGGTTAGGAATTCGTAAAAGAGATGTATCTTTTAAGAACTGGTTATTTTTATTGACAATTTCTCTTTATTGAGAGTAGTAAAATGTAAAACATCAATAAATTAAATGTAATAATAACACGTAAATAACAACATTATAACGCATTAAAATGATGTTTTGCGTTTATTTTCATTTTCAGCGTATAGGTTATGTTTTTCCTCAAACTGCAAGACCGACCGAGGGTCAAAAGATTTTATATATAAATTTGATTTTTATAGAAAAAAAGATTTCAATATATATTATTTAGTTAAGAAAATAAAAATTTAAATATAAAACATCGAACAAAAACACCGATGTTATAAAAATATCAACCTTAATACATCGATGTGAAAAACATTCGATGTGTTCCAGTAAACAACGATGTTCCGTAAATATCGATATCGAAATATCGATAGTGAAATATTTGTATCAGCAAGAAACAAAATAAGAAAAATGATTGTGAGCATGTATTTGAATATAAAAATAAAATACATATAAAACAGTATATTGTGTGATTTGATTTTACTTCCTTTATACATCATTTATGTATAACCCTCTTCGGACGGTCGCAAGTCCGTGATCATTCAGTTGTTTCAGAGTATTTTCATTTGTGAGAACACAGCGTAAGGCATGAAATGTTTAGCTCGCAACTGACCTCTTTGCGCATGAATGAGTGACAACATTAAATTTTTAAAACTATTTTTAAGAATAATTTATAATGAATAGTTTTTAAGTTTTCACTTCTGTAGTGTGGTCTTAAGCACACACATTTTTTTAATGGTTTTCAGTGTCAAGTAAGGTTGGCCTAAACGCTCAGCAATATTCCTCTTCGTTTCTTTAGGACTGTTTTTAACCTCATCAGTAATTTTTAATTTTTCACCAAGAGTTAAAGATTTTCTTGTTTTCTCCCTTGTTCACACATCTTTCTTCTCCTCTTTGTAATTCGAAACTCCACTTAAAACATATAAATGACAGTTGAACGATATGAACGATATGACGACAATGAAAGCATAAATCACAGTGAAAGCAGTGCACTAGCAGTACTCGACTTAAAGCAGAGAAGTGACTGTTGGAACCAAGGTTAATAGATTATTGGAACGATATGACAAAAATGAAACGATAAGTGACAATGAAAACCTCAAACTAGGCAGTTCCCAGGCTATCCAAAGCAAGCATACCGCCGCACGCTTTTTAAACGTATAAATGGGTATATTTTATGTATAGAGATCACAAAAAGTGACGCATTACCGAGAAAACGTATAACCAAAAGACGTATAATTGAGAAAAATTTTTATGGAGAACGACTTGTCCCTAAAAATTTAGCGTAGGCATATGTGCGGAAAATGAAGTCAATAACGTATACACGAGTTACAACTATATATGCTCAATTTCTTCTCGGGCAGCAAGCCAAGTGAAAAGACGATTAGAAATGGGCGTTTCGGGAGTGTGCATCTCTCCCATCATCAGGATATTTATAAAATGTTATAATCACAAATAAAATACTGGATATGACACAAATATAAACAAAGACAAAACACTATCAAAATTCGCATTACTGAACAAAAGACTGATTTCAGTAAATTAAATACAGATCAGCAGATATGTTGAGTATAGCAAATTAATTGTTACAAAGAAACGTAACTACTTAACTTCATTATCAGACTGTATTGATCTGTGCTTCATAAGTCGACGGATTTCCATCTTTAAGGCCACTTTCCAAGAGGAGCTGAACTAAAATCCAGCATCACAATTAAGCGTGCTCCTTTCAGAGGAAATCGCCAAAGCCTTCTTAATTCTCCACTCCAAGTAACTGTTGCACTTTGCCAGATGGTCGTCTCCCGAAAATTCGCTCTATGGTCGTTATCAAAACAATGCTCTGACAGCCCAGACTTCAAGTTGCATTAAACGAATGCTCCGTTCATGTTCGATTATTCTGGTAGCGATGGTGCTTCCGGTTTGTCCTATAAATGGTGTCCCACATTCACAGGGAATGTGGTACACTCCCGGAACTTGGAACTGCAGTTTGTTTTTAACCGGTGTCAACTGAGGCGTAATCTTCGGAGGTGGCTTGTGGATGGTCCTGATGTTGTATTTGGCGAGAATTCTGCTGATTCTGCTGGATAGATTGCCCGTAAATGGGATGCAGGCTTAGCGGTAGGCTTATCTGACGCTTGCTCATGATGATATATGTATAAGGGCGCTCAACTGCAGAGGTTATCAGTGCCCTACTGACGCATGCTGTATTACAGGTTTCCCTATCCTAGCTTTGGTGATCGAGGCTTCAACGTCATATTCGGTGTAGCCGTTTTGACGGAAAGTGAGTCTCAGGTGTTGTAATTCCTGTTTGAAGTGGCTGGGATCAGAGATAGACAAAGCTCTGTGGACCAGTGTATTGAGAACTCCTAGTGGTTGAGACCTATGATGAAAACTATGAGCGGTCAGATAGAGAAAGGTGTGTGTAGGCTTGCGGTATACAGCATGCCCTAGTGTACCGTTGCTGTTTTTAAACAAGAATGTCCAGGAATTGAAATGTTCCATACTCCTCCACTTCCATGGTAAACTGTATTTGAGGTCGAAAGCTGCTGAGATGCGCAAGAAAGCTAGGCAAAGTGTCTGATCCATGTGCCGAAATTACGAAAGTGTCGTCCACGTGTCTATAGAAATGATAAGGTTTAAGTGAAGCTGTGGCAAGTATTTCATGTTCTGGCTGTTCCATATAGAAATTAGCTATAGCTGGTGACAAAGGGGAGCCCATAGCTACTCCGTCTATTTGTTCATAGAAAGTACCATCAAACAGGAAGAAAGTGGACGTCAGGATATGTGGGAAGAGCTCTGTGATATCAGCCGGAAAATGCTAGTTCAGAAGTTGGATGGTTCCTGAAGTGGTACCCTTGTAAGTAGAGAAACCACGTCGAAGCTGACATGAAGATCAGAAGGGCCAATGGTAATGTTCTTAAGTGTATGTACTTAACTGTGTATATATGTGTGCGTGTGCGTGTGCGTGCGCGTGCAGAAGAATAGCTCTATGTGAAGAGCAATTTTAATTAGTATTATGGATATAATATATTAACTCATATAACCGTGTACCTAATATGGGTATAAGAGACATTTTTAGTAACGTTGGTTACAAGCCAGAAGACACAATCCTTTACCGACCACGTCATCCAGTCCACAGATGGCTCTACCTGTAATACCTGATACACGTTAAAGAATGTTTGTAGTGATGTGCCAACTCTTGTAATAAATTATAAACATGTAGTTTGACTATAGCTTAATTTTCATTGAATTTTATTTTGGGAAGTTAAAGAGTAACTATAGTGTATATTAATGGAATACTAAACTATGCGTAAGAAAGGAAGTCTTCTTAAATAACCCTATAGAAACAGTTTTCGCAAATTGTAGTCGATTTCACTCTAAAAGTCATGTCGTGGCTTTACAACATTTAAAACATTTTAAAGAACATCTGTTGTACAACAAAGTATAAATAGTTATGGAACACAATGGTCTAAAATAAAACAATGCAAGGAGAGACATAATCATTTTTACATTACAACTGTCTGAACATTATATATGATTATACATATTTATCCTTTTAAGGAAATTAACTAGTTTCATATACATTGGAATTGAACTAAGTGCTTCTTGGAGATAAATGAAATGAAATGTGTGGTGTT
>JAUKNK010001454.1:0-48458 GCA_030765055.1 Mantis religiosa | reverse complement strand
AAAGTCTCATCTAAGGTAATATATTCAAGTTAACATATCGAATTATAAGTTACTGGAGTTCCAAGACAATGTATAAATAAAGATATAGATTTTTGTTACAACTTCATTATCAGTGTCATTTTATTGAGTAGAAGAATGTATGTAAATAGGAACACCGGCATAGTAAACATTTCCCACCATATTGAATTATAATCCTTTATTCATCACCGCAAAAATTGTAATAACAGATAAATAGAATCAAACTGTTGTAATAACAGCATTGCATTTTAATGGCGGGAAACAGGTCATTTGTGCCAGAGTGTGAGGTGGATTGTAGCATCATAAAAGATTAAGTGACTCGATCTTTGGTTTGTTATTTGAAAAATGCAAATGCCAATTTGTTTGACAATTCTTATAAAAGGTAAAGAAACATTTTAGTTTAAAATAAATGTAAATTTCTATAAAACATAAAATGTATTTGAAGTAACCTCTTGGTGGCATTGGCCATTTTCGAGATACTCTTTATTATTCGTTTGAATTTGCAGAACCTTGTATTGTTGATATGATCAATATCCAGTTATTTCTTGATATACCATGAAAATTGTAGGTGTGCCAATTCAAGGTCAGTAGGTATACAACAACATGCTTTAAACAACTGACTATCCACTTTTTAGCTATAGAGGAGTGTGTAAACTATTTCTGAAAACGTTTATCTATAATGATACGAGGTAAATAGACAAATAACTTCTCTATGTATAAGTACCTACCTCATATAAGCATATTAAATGAAGTTTTGTGATCGTAAGATATAAAATTTTGTTTGGAGTGTAATTGTTAAAACTTTTTCATTTGAGTTACAATTTAGAATCAACGCATTTAAATATGTTTCTAATGAACAGAAATTTAGGATAGTTAATGCATATAAGTGCATACTTGTGGTAGTGTTAACTCCCGTTTTTATCGAAAGCGGCAACCCAGGCGATGAAATTGATGATAAATGAAACTAAATAACAATTGTGAAAAGGGATTTAGCGGGAAGGCGTTTCAAACGTAAGTTGTGGATGCCTCCCCGGCATTTAGCACTTAAAAGATTGAGAGAAACCTGGTAAATATTAGTCAGGGAGGACGGTCCTCACGAGATTTGAACCAAAGACATCATGTTCATGCTTTTGTTGCTTATATTTTGCTATTAAGGGGTATTTAACTGCAGCTTATGTTCTCAAAAATGTACAGATTTTAGAATGATTGCGCAAATGAACAACGAATTCAAAGCAAATTTTGCGAACGTACCTAGAATATAACGATATTCGTTTTTTAACTAGCCGCGTGACAAAGATAGAGTTGGCCTTCAGCTTTAGATTTAGCTTTCTTCTATGTTCTGTGTTCATGATTCACGCCTAGGTATACCAGTCAGTATAACTTGGAAGCAACGTCAACTGCTTTGCTATCCAACAGTCGGGGGAGGACGTTTAAAAACAAACAAAAACAAAAAACACACAAAAAAACACCGTACAATCCAACGGTAAATCTGGGGTTTTGGAGATAGGTTCCTACTAAGAGTGGTCTGTTTGCATTTCTGATACAGATGGTGTGAGAAGGGAAGTGCATGGTTCCCTACGTTCCGGTAAGTAGCCAAGCGATCTACTACCTAAGAGGCATTAGTTCATTTTACGCCAATGTCCCTTTAAGAATATTAATGGGGAATAATGTGTATGAGTATGCAAAAAGTGCACGCCCTTCACCAGTCAGAAGAGTTTTTAGGGAATAAAGTAAGGGAATGAAGTGAGGTGCGGTTACTCCACCCCATGCCTGCATCCACTGCGCGACGCCCTTGTGTCAGACCAGTAATTTTGTGCGGTTTTGGCGGCTGCTCCACCCATCAAACCGATCCCGCCCCTCTCCTACCCGATTGAGCAAACCGCAAAAGACGCTGTGCTGCCACGACCGGGAACGAAGCGTCTTGTGCGCATCTCCCTCCATCAGTTTTCCTTGCAGCACCACTCCCAGAATTCCACCTGCCCACAATTAGATTGACTTCCATTCACCTAGACTCGGGAAAGCCTCGTTATGCCTTAATTTTGTCCGCCAATGAAGCAGCGGTGACTACTAAGTTGCCTGCTTAACCGCTTCAGCGATGGCCGTTTAACCCCTTCACGTGCCGGAAATGGATACCCAATAATCAGCGCAAGACATTTAAACTGTTAAATGCTGTAAAAATGCTTCCTAAATATACATTCATATCTTCCATACTTTTTTAGCTATTTAAACGAATCAAAATCTGGTTTGAAATCTAATAAAGGTAGGATCCGTCTACAATATCAATAAAGTAGAGACTATATTACTAAATCGTTGAAATTTTACCATTTTGTTTCACTGTGGCAAAAGCCATTCTTTGCGTGGAATGCATCAAATACTTGAGTCATTGTGTTTTGTGTGGATACGAAAAGGAATGTGTATATATACGGCTGCATAAGCGACTTCTCCGGTTAAAGGTTTTAGTTAATCCTGCCAAGCGTTGATCATTGTACTGATTCCCAGGACAAGAAGGCAAGCTAGAGGAATGTGCAACGTAATCACTTTTGATGTCTACTCGTGGTGTGTGCTCACCTTCCGACTATGACAAGGATGGAAAGGCCAGAATTATTGTATGACATGCAGAGGATTTTATGATAGTGAAAATGCGTGCATGCATCTAATGTTCAAAATTTGATTATAACATGCTTCTTGTTCTGGCCTTCCAGTATTTTCAGACTAAATCTTCTTGATTTTTGAGAATTTCACATACAGTTAGGTGGTCAATGTTCCTTAAGTCATCTGTATCGAATAAAAAGAACCATGGGGAAGTCATTAATCCATACTTCAACAAAGGTCCACTCAGTCATGGCCGGTCATTAATTTGAACATTGCAACAAATGATTATCTAGATCTTGTTTTTAGTTTATTTTGAGATCTTGCCAATTAAGCTTTTCAGAGGAAGATTTGTCATTTTGCATAAGTTTCTGTCACATTATGTATTTTTATTGAAATAATTGCTCTTTGTTTTTGCTAATATTTTAAAATTATTATTCCGTTCATCTGTTAATTTTTATATGCCGTTTTATACGAGAGTAAATGCAAACATTTGCTGTACATGGATGTTGTTATAATTTGTAGATTACTGTAGTGTGAAAATCAGTGACAGGCTTTAAATTAATTAATGGTAAAGGGGTATACATAACGAATTACATTATATAATTGCAAGCAACAGCCTTTCCTTTTTTCCCACTTGATTGGAAATAAATAAAATCATTGTCGATTTCAGACACTTAAAAATAATAATGTCTGTAGGTATTCTAAAATAAGATAAACTGAAAGGAGTGGACGTGATAACATCACATGTGTATTTAATGCCTTTCTCTCCAGTTTGAAAGGATCATTAAAAGTACTGGTAGTGTTACTTTAACCTTACACTGCTTTGGTTTCTTTCCATTTTTCATAAAAGTGTGGTGTAGGGGAGGCAATAGCAGGTCATGTGGCAGGTGTGATCAGTTGATACTACAGTTAGCTGCGTTACCGACTGATGTTGTAGATCCATTAAATACCAAAATTATTCAAAACTTGTAAAAAATTGGTGTCTGTCAACAAAACTGGTGTCATTTGGGTAGTCGTTTTTTAATAGCTTTTGTATTCTGAGAATGTTTTCCAAATTCTGATGCAGAAATATATTTTTCGTGGGCTAACATTTTTTTAATTACGTCTCAAATTTGATGTCATATCAGATGATGAATGAAACGGTGAAATGATGCTCAAATGACCCCAGGGCCCATAGAGCTTAGAGTTACCTGACATTCAACTTTCAGGATAAGGGAAAACCCTGGAAACAAACCTTATCCATATAATTCACGCTGAATAAGATTCAAACTTGGGACCTCTTGAGCATGAGACAGACAGGCTACCACTTTCGCTACAGAGCCGAGCGCAAACTGGTTAGAGCTAATGTGATCGATTTATTCTGAATAGTTCTTTCTCTGTTATCGAGTTGGGAATAAGTATTGAAGGCAATTCTGGGGTGCATGGAAGAACATTTGCTCTCTTTAATTGTCATCCTGATCAGCGAAGGTATTCGAGTTCCGAGTTGCCTAGAGAATGTGTAAGTCTGCTGGGGGAGTTAGGTGTAAGGGGTTGAATGGGGCCAGTGGTATGAGTTGCCACTAGGGAGTTTAATTGGAAATTGTTAGGAATTCTACTCTCTGCTTTCATCTCTCCTACTTCCAGCCATCCTGTATCTTCTCTCTCCTCATAAATCTAGACTCAAAAGAACCTCTGTAGATTGAGCTACTATTTCTGCCATCTGAAATGTTTATAAGTCATTGTCTGCATGTTGAAATGCATATCAATCTCATTTCTGTCCTATTAAACTGTTAAAGACACTTAACTAGTATGCACGCTGACACACACACACACACACACACACACACACACACACACACACACACACACACACAAGGACATATGTCCTCAAGGTGTGTTCTAAAATTTATTTTTTAATCAGGGGATCTCGAAACATGTATTTGTAGTGATATTCTTATATTGAATTTTTAGTCAGACCCTAATAGCTAATTGATTGAGAAAGTAAACACTCAAGTGATCAAATTGTTGTCAAGAACCTCAGCCATTTCTAAGCACATTCACGCATTAAAGAGTTGTTTCAGATGGCATAATTCCTCCTTGCTGTGAAAGGTGTCTAATCTCGCAAATTCAAGATTTTATGAGTATGATTTTAACTGCATTCAAAACTTATAATATCTCTTGAGGACATGAAGTGCAATGAGAGAGCTGCCACCTGCAGAAGTTTTTGTCTTTCTAGAGCACACAAATGTGGAGATTCTTCTTCTCTATCTCTCACAAACTTACTCCTAACTTAGCAACTTTGTCTGAGCTCGACTACTCCTGAAAAAATTGAGGCAAACTTGCCCAGTTACCTCACAGGAACGATTGGTGACATTCCCCTGAGGATGCTACTCCCAGAGTCCAAATACAGGTTCCAAATTATACTCTGAATCCAATTGCTGTATTTAAAAAAATATTTATGCTTTTTTTTTTAATTTGGTTTACTCCAACAGGTTTCATCCTCCATGGATATTCTTGAATATCTGTGACTTTGTAGTACTCCAAGAAGAGCCACTTACGAGCAACCAACTCATTGGAAGCATGAGTTGCTAGACTTGTTGGCAACGTTTCCCAACACAAAAAGAAGAAAGCAGCAAGAGGTGCTAGACGTGATATTGAAGTCGCCTGTAGCAGAGCTCCCTGGTTCCTCTACGTCTCTACAAGTCTGGACAGTTACTAGTTTCATCAGGAGGGCACATTGAAGAGATTACAAATGACTCAAAATAGGAGGAGGCTCTGCATGGACAGGATACCATCATTGTATTACATGGTAAGGAAGTGTCGGTTAGGCTTGCAGGGGCATGTAAAACTTTTGAACTTCTTTATATATTTTACTTGAATAATAAAGCTATTGTATATGTTAGGAAGTATTCATTACATACACACAATAGCATTCACAGAAACTTTTTGGGTGATTTGAATAAAAATCTGAATTAACTCCAGAGTCCAGCATGCAAGTTAATGTAGTGGAATGGCACAACTATAATCTATTCGCTGTTAGAATAAAATAAAGTATTACTTTGCTCTCTTCAATGAGCTCTGCCTCTAGTACATCATCGATTAACATAACATCTGCACATGCGCGCATAAACAGCAATGCGATCACTGGAGTTTAACTGCCATCTTTGTTGTTACATCAAATAGTGTATTTTTCAACTTTGAGATCCTTTGTTCTCACTTTATAATGTAATTTCATATTATAACAACAATTTGAATGGTTTATTGAAAACAGGTAAAGCAAGGAGCTTAATAAACCACGGAACTATATTGTTGAAGAATACGGGAGTTTTAAAACCCACCAGCTAATGCGGTTAATTTCTAGCACGTGCCTCTTAGACTTTTACTTTATTCCTACAGCGAACAGATTACAACACCTATTGTGGATAAAACTCGCCAAATTGTATGTTACAACTTTGTCAACTCAGATGCAAGAAATGCCTTATAACTTGACCCACACAGCTAAATAATCAGTTTAATAGTAATATGGATTTAAAATGATAGGTCGTATTCTATCTTTAGTAGTTTTAGTTAATTGATGGAAATTAATCATTTCTCCACACTAGCCGTATATAGGCTAAGATATTTGATGGATAGAGTCAAATATACGGGGAAATATATGAGTCAACTGGAGAATTCAATGTCAGGAAGGCACGTTGGCCATGGTAGCTCAAAGGTTAAGAGCGACTGGACGGAAACCAGTAGATCCGTGGTTCAAATCCCGGCCATGGCATTGAATTTTTCATGTTGACTCTATCCATCAAATATCTTTAGTAGTTCTTGTCGAAGTTGTTTCATTGCATCACATTAAACTCTCCAGAAATGGTCTCCTCTGAAAATCATGATTCCGATCAACATTTGTGTGATAAAGAAGCATCCTATAATATAATTTAAGGCACAATTCCTGGAAGTTACAAAAAAACATAAATAAAGCTGCCAAGCCTTAACTGAATTTAAGTGTGCAATTGCAGGAAAATTTAACCCAACAATCAATGAGTAGCACATTATCAGAGGAAGTACAAAATATTAAAACAAGGCTTAATATAATTTTGAGTCAAACTAGTACTCAGTGCTCCATTTATTGCTAGGGTTTACCTAGCTACAAAATGTCCAAATGACTAAACACAAATTAAAGGAGCTACCAAAATTTGAAAGCTTCAGTATTAAAAAGTCATGGAATTCATTAACAAAACTTAAGACCTAGAATTTTGTCCCACCAACCGAATGTATTTTTCAATGTAATCCCTTTGTTCCCAAGTTTGCCAAGAGACAAACTCATGCAGTGCGTGCAAATATGGCTTCAGGCCCTACAGTTAGACCAGAATATGATAGAGGAATACCTTCGCTTAACAAACATCTGCATTGAACAGTCCTTTTTTACATTCAATGAAAAATTTTTCAAACAAAACTCAGAACTAGCTATGGGCAACCCATTGTCTCCATTTCTGGCAGACCTCTTCATGAGCTTTTTGGATGTGTTCGATGTTTGGCACAGCTGCCTTCTCTAGTAGACAAGTAGTTTTCTTTAGTGTTTGCAGGTGATACGTTGCGTTAATCCTTCTTTCTAAGAGTATTATTAATTTTCTGTAAATTAGGTGGAAAACTTGAGTTGTGAGTTCTTATGAAAGTATATAGAAATGAGTTAAATTTGTCATTGACATTGCTGTTCTTTTATATTTGTTCCCATGATTGCTGTAAAGGCTAATCATCATTAAAGCTGGTTGATTCTTCTTCTTCGCAAGAGAAGAATGTTTAAGATTCAAAATTGGTTTATTTCAGTTGAAATCCCAACAACGGCAACACATTTTGTTAGGTAGATATAAGCCAGATAATTCTAACAGCATTTTCAAACATAGCTGTTGTATTGTTTTACTGAAAATGACATATTTAATTTGGGAAAAAGGAAATGTGTTTTTAATTGTTAACCTTGTAAAGGCCCCTTTAACTTAATCAAATTGAGGAATTTGGCTTAAGAAACAACTGATTGAATAGTTGTAAATAAAAGCGTTGTAAACAGTGAAGCTAATTTCACTTATAAAGACTAAAATTGAGTCATACGTGCATGTGAAAAGCACCATAACTTTTCTTCACAAAATTCCTCTTCTCTTACAGCCTTTTTACCATCATCAAATAACATTTTGCTGATTAGACAAATTGTTTTGTAACCAAGATTTTTGTAATGCCTAATTAAGCTTATTGGATGCAATTTTAGCAACATTGTTAGTTTGTGAAGAATCTGCCAGTCATAGAAAGTGAAATGTCCAAAGAATTATTTCAAGCCTCCAGTTGTGTTATAATGTCAGGTAATTTTTAGAAGAGTCCATGAACATACTAGATATTTTCTTCAATGTCATTGTTAGAGAAATATTTCTGAGCTATCACTCTGCTAGCTGCATTCTTTTAAATTTAATAGTGTTATTTTCTTGGATTCAAATACTTTATACTTTTAAATATTCATTTATAGTTTTCACATTTCTAAGATTGATGAAGCCAGTATCTTGCGTAACTTTAAAATAGTAGATAAAGAGAGTGAATAAAATATAAATAGTCTATCACAGTGTATGTGTTTGGAGGAATTTAGTAACAGTGACGTCAAACTACATAGGTCAAACTAAAAGAAATCTAAAAACCAGAGACAAAGAGCACTTTAGAAACATCAGATTAAAACAAGAAGATAAGTCAGCAGTAGCATTTTACTTTTGGAATGAAAACCATGACATTGATCCAAATCCACAATTTTTAAAAGGAGTGATAAACCAAAATAAATTGACAACATGGGAGAACATATTCATATGGGAAAATAGGGATCGCATAATGAACTTTGAAATCCCACCAGTAGATAATTTGTCTAAGAAGTTCATTGTTCCACCACCAGAGAGAGAGAGAGAGAGAGAGAGAGAGAGAGAGAGAGAGAGAGAGAGCAGACAACAACAGATGCCAGTTGGAAAAAGACTGAAAATGGAGGCGAATGTCTTTGAAACTAGTCTCTCATAAATATAAACAAGTGACGAGAATTAATAAACCAACTACAAATAATTATTAATTTTTAGATGAGTCGTATTTATTACACATCTGCTTCACTTTCGTACCTATTTTGAGGACCTGTTTCGCAAATCATCGTTTGCATCTACGGCTCTTATGCGACTAAAGCAGTCGCATATACAAGATTAAGTGTAAAGACTCTGAAAAAATTTACATAGGGAGGACAAAAAGAAACATAGGCACTAGAACGAAAGAACACTTCAGGCACTTAAGATACAAAAATATTGATAAGTCCGCAATAGCAGCTCATTTCTGGTCGGAAAATCATGAAATTGAAGATAGCACAGAATTACTAAAATACGTACAAAAACATAATGAACTCGTCATATGGGTGAGAATATACATAGAAAAACATAAAAACCAACTAATGTACTTTTAAATACCACCAGAAGAGAATCCCACATTTAAGTTCATCACTAAATCAACAGATGTCAGCAGCAACCCCAGAATTACCCACACCGCTGGATCAAGCTTTAGTCGCATAAGAGCCGTAGATGCAAACGATGATTTGCGAAACATTTCCTCAAAATAGGTACGAAAGTGAAGCAGATGTGTAATAAATACGACTCACCTAAAAATTAATAATTTATACTATGTGTTGACTGAGACAGTCTGTACTTCATATATAACACATTTTCTTTCAACACCTTTCACCTCCACTTGAGGGCATTATCAAGAAACTGTTCGACTGGCTAGAAATTTGGTGTTCCAGCTGACAAATTCTTGATAATGCCTTCAAATGAAGTAAAACGCAAGGAAAGAAAATGTGTGATATATGAAATACAGAGTGTCTCAGTCAACTCATAGTGTAAAGTTAGTTATGTCACCAATTCAGTATAGTTTTTACAGTATCCTGTATGGAGAATGACACTGAGCATTTTTAAAATGCCTTTATTTTTAAAAAACTGAAATTAGTTTATATTTCACCTTCTAATGTTTTTTGGGCTGTGTTTTTGTTCAGTTTTCTTTAACAGTTTGTTAGTTACCATTATTCAAGGATTTTCTTGTAGAAACTATTTGTGGTTGGATTTTAACACCTTGTGACTTACACGTTTATATTATACTGCATCCACTTTTAACCTCGCTCCAACTATGATACACAGAGAGTAAGTGATGAGAAATCAAAAACCAATTTCAAATAGTTATTTTCATTTAATCTTGACATGAATTTTACTAAATTTGACCAAAATTCCTCCAATCATGCATAAGGATATTGGGTTCACCCAAAACAGAGAACATTCCTGGATTAGCATTTTTTACACTTTAATTTGTGAATAATGCCAAGATTGTTTATAATTGTATTTTGAAATGAAAACACAACAAAGCTCATAATTTATAGCTGGTGCAGGGAATTCAAAAGATTGGTGTTTTTCTTGGTGATACATTTCAAGAACTGCTACTACTGTCACTGTTCAAGCTATACCAGAAAACTGACAAATGTCTTATGAAGATATTGGTCTACATGGCTATGAGTTAAATACAAACAGGTAGATGCTGTTAATTGCCATAAATTGAGTCCCAATCTAAAACAATATTCCATCGACTGGTGCAGAAAAACCTTGGAAAAGTTCCAGTGAAGTACTTCAAATTGATTTAGAATATTCTTAATTGATTATTAAATTTTAGATGAGTCGTATTTTTTACACATCTGCTTCACTTTCGTACCTATTTTGAGGACATGTTTCGCAAATCTTCGTTTGCATCTACGGCTCTTGTGTGACTGAAGCTAGATCCGGCGGTGTGGGTAATTCTGGGGTTGTTGCTGCCATCTGTTGATTTAGTGATGAACTGAAATGTGGGATTCTCTTCTAGCGGGATTTCAAAGCTCATTAGTTGGTTTTTATGTTTTTCTATGTATATTCTCTCCCATATGACGAGTTCACTATGTTTTTGTACGTATTTTAGTAATTCTGTGCTATCTTCAATTTCATGATTTTCAGACCAGAAATGAGCTGCTATTGCGGACTTATCAATATTTTTGTATCTTAAGTGCCTGAAGTGTTCTTTCTTTCTAGTGCTTATGTTTCTTTTTGTTCTCCCTATGTAAATTTTTTCACAGTTTTTACACTTAATCTTGTAAATGCCTGAATTTTCCTCTGGTTTTATCTTATCAGTATTATTACTGTGAAGTAGGTTTTTTATGTTGAAATTGTTTTCTGCTGCCAATGTTATATTGTATTTCTTGAATATTTTTTGGAACTTTTTTGTGGCCCAGGGGGGTAAGTAAATTTAGCAAATCTAATTTGTTGTTTTATTGGTGTGAGAGCTGTGATCTGTTTTAATCTCTTTTGAAGTTTGAATGATTTTAGTTTTTTATCCACAAGGTTTCTTCCATATCCATTTTTAATTGCAGTTTTTAAGATTTGATGGTATTCGTTTTGATATTCTTGCTGGCTGAGAGGTAGATTTACTAAACTGTGTGTGAGACTGTTGATGGTGGCATGTTTGTGTGGAATTGGGTGGAAACTATTTGCTTTGATGTAATTATCTCTGTGTGTTGCTTTTCTATGGATGCCAAATTCTAGTTTTTCATTGCTTTTTTTGATTTTAAGGTCTAAAAAAGGTAGAGTACAGTCCTCTTCAGTTTCCACTGTGAATTGTATGCTGGGTTCTTGCAGGTTGAGTAGTTTCAAAGCATCATCTATTTGTTTGTAGGGCACTATTGCAAAGATTTCGTCTACGTATCTGTACCATGTTTTAAACATATGAGGGAAGGCTTTAGTAATATGTGTTTCGAAAAAGCTCATGTATAGATTGGCCAAAAATGGTGATAGCGGGCTTCCCATAGCTAGTCCTGAAATTTGTTTATAATATTTTCCATCGAAGACAAAATAATTTTGATGTATACATAATTCAGTCATTGCCAGATATTCTTCTATTGCATTGGCATCCAGGTTTATACAATTTAGCCATTTTTTCAGTTGAATCAAAAGTTTGTCTAATGGAATGCTAGGGAAGAGGGAGCGGACATCAAAGGATACTAAAGTGTCATGAGGTTTTGTTTAAGATTTTGAATTTTTTCTACCAGGTCTAAAGAGTTTTTTATACTCAGAGTATGGAATTGTGGAAAGGACTGAAATTTTTTGGATAGCCATTTTGCCAGAAGGTAAGTAGGAGTGTTTATATTTACATTGTGTCTCATGGGTATGTTAGGTTTGTGTATTTTAGGCAAACCATATATTCTTGCAAGGGTAGGGTTGCCCGGTTTGATAGTTTTTTGTTCTGTAGTTGTTAAAATTTTACTATTGATGGTTTTTTGTACATCTTTTATGCATCGGTTGAGTGGATTAGAATCTATTTCCTGGAATTCTTTTTGTTGTAGTAACTCTAACATTTTTTCTTTGTATGTAGATTTTGTTCCCTTTATCAGCCCTTGAGAAGATTACATCCTTTTTCGTTAAAGATTTAATTATCTGAATTTGTTTCAAATGTTTTATTGGCTTTTTATTTATTAAGTTTTCCAATATAGGAGCACAAGAGCCGTAGATGCAAACGAAGATTTGCGAAACATGTCCTCAAAATAGGTACGAAAGTGAAGCAGATGTGTAAGAAATACGACTTATCTAAAATTCAATAATTTTTCGCTTCACTGTGGTGTTCCAATACAGTTAAATCTCGATTCTTAATTGAATTTATTGTTATGATCCTCAATGAAGTCTGGCAGTCTGCTACGGTGATTGGGCCATATTGCTTTCTACTTGTACATAACTATTTCTTTACTGAAATTTGTTTTAAATTTTTAAATATGTCCAAAAATAAAAACAATTTTACGTCATGGCAATGCAGCAAACCTAACAACTGAGTATCTGGATGTCCTGACCTAGCACATTTTTTTCTAAAAGTTAGACAGAATCACTCTTTTGTCATTCAGAGGAAGAAGTACAACATTAAAGTCACCTGGTTTCTCAAGTGCAACATTGCTTCAACGGTTGCTTTTAAAAATGTGTTGATTCTAAAGAAAATATTTTGAAAAGAAACAAAAATCACTTAATTTGTTTAGAACTAATCCTTGTTTAATTGTTTAAATATTCTCAGTGCTGTTCTCATACATTCTTGCATGTCTTGCCATGATGCTGTAAGCACTCAGAAAGAAGCACATATCTCATTTGTGACCAGCTGAGTTGACAAAGTTTTAGCTGGCTGTTCAGTTTCTCTGACAAATCAATTCTGTACTCATAATAAAAGTGTTACAAGCATTACTATCTGACTGCTTACAATGTCACCTGTTTACTTCGCTGCAAGACTTAGGGCTTAGCATATTTACAATCCACCACCTGATACATATAGGAAAGAGACAAGAACTATACCTGTCCTTTTGTAGTTTTATGAACTGTTTCTCCTTTTCATACTCATCAGGAGTTTTATGACTTCAATCATCATCATCAATCATCTCTGACTCCTCTTTCTGAGTAAACCTGCACACACAAGAAGAAAAACAACTTAGAGGTATATATTAAATTAATTCTACACTTCAAATCAGTACAATCATCCTTGCAGTTGAAATTTCATCTATAAATTCCAATGTGTAAAGACTATCACGAAGCATATTCCTAACATCATCAACTGTTTTTTTGTTTTGTCTGACACCAAACAAAACCTTTGCCAAAATAACGATCTCCTATAGCATGTCTTGGTATATTAGGTGCTGTAGGAATTGTTTTTTGCACATATGCATTATTTGATGACAAGTTTGAGTAGGCTGTTTCAATTTGGTATTTGTATTTCTATTTATTTCATCCTTTGGAACATAATACATATGTTATAGGACACGTCAGTTCAAGATACAAAGATAAATATAAAAAGTTACATAAGACTAAAAACTGTAACAGATACGCCACCATTACTTACAAGTTACTCAAGTTAATGACACTTGTGCCTGCCTCTGCAGCATAGGTCTACCTCACATTTAAGAGGTTCTGCGTTCAAATCCCAATCAGGGTGTTACTTGGATAAGGCTTTTCCCAGTGTCATCCTGAAAGATAACTTATAATTTATTTGTGAAGGCATACAGAACAAAGATGTATGAAAATAGTTTCACATATGCTGGTTTACATTTTTACAATAAGCTACCTGAATCTATAAAAAAGATTGAATCACATCAATTTAAGAAATTGTTATTAAACTTCCTTAGAGCCAATAGCTTCTACAGCGTGAATAATTTTTAAATTTATAAATATTTAGTTAGCTACCTTAATTATAAATATTGTACTTAGTTTTTAATTTGACATGTACTATAACATGTACATGTTTTAATGGATGAATCAATAAATAAAATAAAATCAAGATGAATGTCAGATAACTCTAACCTCTATGGACCCTCGACTCATTTGAACATCACCACCTATTCCATTCATTGTTTGATATGATATACGTTAGAGGATGTTAATTTTAAATTTAGAATGCCAATTGTGCATTTTGGAAATGCACAAACAAAATGGTGCCAACATAAGGCTAAGAAATGCCAATTGCTGAAAAATCTTATACCAGAGCTTGTGAGCAAAGCAATCTTGCATTCCTAATGTGCTTATGATTACTATTTATAAGTCTAGGTTTCTGATTCACAGGAAGTTAAGTTACGTTTAGGTATTTCATGTGAGTTTAGATTTTTTATTCATAGGAAGTTAGGTTAGATTAGGTTAGGTTTAGTTATTTTATTTATGTTTAGGTTTTTTGTTTCCCAGGAGGTTAGGTTAGGTTAGATTTAATTATTTTATGTAAGTTTAGATTTCTGATTCATAGGATGTTAGGTTAGATTAGGTTAGGTTTAGTTATTTTACATAGGTTTAGGTTTCTGATTCATAGGTTAGGTTAGGTGTAATTTTTTGTCTTAATATAAACTACCAATATATAATGTATATAGCAACCACTTCACCATTTCAACCAAACCGAAACAGTACTTCTATCCTGGGAATATGGTAAATAAAATGGGAAATACAAATTCAAGACCTAGCATTAAAACTGATTAGAGTTACATTGTTTATTAAATCCATTAGAGAATCTGTAAACACAAATGTATTGAGAATCATATGCTTTACTTACTTCCATTCTGCAATGTCTTATGGCATACTATGCTGGAGTAATGTAAAAACTGCAGGTTGCAGAAAACAGCAATATGCCTGCGGCAAGGCATTTATGGTGACTCTGTTGCCACCGGCAGCAGCTAATGAATTCAAGAAAGTGTATCCAAATTTTACATTATTTTTGGTTCAAAGAACTATAGAAAGACTAAGGAACTTCACTTTCAGATTTCAATTGCGCTAATTTGTGACTGACCCACTAGGACCAGTTGGTGATAGATCCCCCAAGACTGGTCATCTAGCATCCTTCAGTTCTAAATAGCTCATTATGTTACTAGTGATGCTCACTGGTAAACTCGAAGCATATGGATGTCAATGACCTTGCGAGGCAACCAGAGCTTTATAATAATTTGTTTACGATTGTTGCCAGTACAGTGAAATGCAAACCTTGCATTTTAGAGTTAAGTCTTTGCATGTAATAGTTATATAATGAATGATTTAATGTTAAAAGTACAATAAGAAGAATGGCATCACAATTTGCAGGTAAAAGTGACTGAGATTGTGCGATCGAAACCTTTTAAGTCGGTCCTTGAGTTCGTGTTTCTTTGGTGAAAAATGCCAACAGGAAGGCCATTTCCGGATCTTAAACCTTTATAAACTGAATCACACTATGACAAATTTAATTTTGATCATTCCTCCACTGGTATATGAGCAGAACAATCTGTTGCAGTGCCCACAGAGGAACACTCAAACTCAAAATAGATTTTGATCGGCCCATTGAACTGAAATACAAATAGACACTGTAAATTGTGTAATTGTGACTGCCACTCACCAGATTAAGTCTGAAGTAATCAGTATAACACTTTTGAATCACCTATGCCTCATCCCTGCAGTATGCTGCATTGTAAATATCTCCTTTTCTACTAGCTGTAAACTTTTAAAATTTTGAAAGCACTCCCATTCCAGTGTTGAGGTTCTAGTTATGATATGATGATGATGATGACGATGATGATGATGATGACGATGATGATGATGATGATTGTTTCATGCACAATGATTTAACCTAACAGGTACTTACTTATCAATGAGACTGACGTATTTGATCTCTGGTTTTACCACAGGTTTATGGTCGGTATTTCCAAGGACACTCACATTAGCATCTGCTTCCTCAAGTATACTGATGATGGCGGCTTGCTCCAATGCTGACATATTTTTAGATCTTTGAAAAATTTGTGCTTCAATTAGTAGAATTTCTGTCTGCTGTTCTTTTTCCTTGCTTTTCTTTTTGACCAAATCGAGGACAACGACTGCAAGAGCTTGATCTTCTTGCTCCTCCATTAGTAGTTGCTTGTGCATGATCTCAGCCTCTCTCTTGCCTGATTTTTCTGATGCTACACTAGGCCATTGAATGCTTCTGGTTGAGGCAGTGCGCTGAATTGTTTCAGCATCACCTTCATCTCGATGTGTTTGTATTATGGACTGAAGTATAGCACCTTTCTCCCTCCTTCTTATTGCTTCAAGTGAAGTTTTTGATGCCCTAGTATAAGTTCCCTCTCGGGTTTTTTTACCTTTTCAGTTTCTGTAGACTCAACATGGTTTTCAGATGCTGCAACACTTCCCTTTGCCTTAACCTTTTCTTTTCTGCTATTTCTTCATTTTTCTCATTTGTTACAGACTTTTTACCTGATTTCCTTGTTGATTTTGCAGTTTCATTTTCTTCAGTTGGTGCTTTGAAATCTGCATCAGCAATTCTTTTTTCCTCCTCACCCCTTCCTTCAAAGCTAAAATATTTACTCTCCCCCATTAGAGCAAGAAACCAATAAACTAAACGTTGCTTACATTAGCAAGAGAAACCTGTTGCTTAGCAATATATAAATAATCAATAACCTACACAGAAATCCTTTCATGGAAGTGTTGAAAACAGTGTTGTTGTATAAATTAAGTTAATTGGGAGTCGATTAATAACACAAAACAACACTCACTTTTAAATTTTCCCGGAACCGGTTTCTGAGGCCTTCCCTCTATCTTCAGCCGGACATCGACTAGTTCTCATTGGTGTAGCTGGCAATATTTTGTCTTCGGTCTCCTCTGGTGGCGGTTCGAGGAACTTGCTGAACAAATCTTTCTGGGGGATGTCGAAATTGAGTACTTTGTTCCTATTTTTTGAAATAAAGATTTGTTCCCATGTGGACAGTTCTTGTTTTCCTGTTGTATGTTTTAGTAATTTTGGTTCTGGATTTATGCTGTGGTTTTTTTCCCAAAAATGCGTGGCAACTGCTGATTTTTCTAATTGTTTGTATTTTATGTTCCTAAAGTGGTCCTTTGCTCTTGTTTCTAAATTTCTTTTGGTTTTTCCAATATAAATTTGATTACAGTCACAACTTTCAATGTGATATATACCAGAGTTTTTGTTAGATGGAATGGCATCTTTGATGTTTGAGCAAATTAGGTTTTTTAAGGAGTAATGGTTCACTGGAGCTAGTTGAATGTTTTGTTTTTTGAAGACTTTTTTGAATTTATCAAAGGCCCATGGATGGTAAGTGAATTTTTTGAAGATCATTTTAGTTTCTCTAGCTGAGAGGGTTGTGGTTTCCTTTAGTAGTTTCTTCTTATTTGCTAAGTTCACTTTTTTGTCTACTAGTGATTTGGGAAAGTCATTTTTCTGTGCTATTTCAATAATTTTGTTGTATTCTATTTTATATTCTTCTGCTGTGAGACGGATGTTGACCAGTCTGTGTGCTAAACTATTAAAGATTGCCTGTTTGTGGGATCTTGGATTGTAGCCATTAGCTTTTATGTAGTTGTCTGTCTGTGTTGGTTTTCTGTAAATGCCAAAGTTTATTCTGTTTTTATTTCTGATTATTTTTAGACCTAAACATGGTAAATACTCGTCTTTTTCAACTTCTACAGTGAACTTGATGCTTTTTTTATTGAATATTTAAAAGTTTTGTGCATCACTGATGTGTTTTTTTGGCACCATGGCAAATGGGCCATCTACATATCTTTGTCAGGGGAAAGGATTTATTAATGATTATAACTCTTATAAATTCTTCAGGATCGCAATTTCATGTATATTTATACACATATTCAGCCAAGAACAAAGCTGTCACCATCACTACTAAACACTAGATGTTGATATGTCCTTGTTAGTGTTAACAACATCTGAAAATAAAACAAATTTAAAAACAGAATCAACTGCCGGTATTTCAAAATTCATTACACGATGTTTGTTTTTTAAAATAAATATGTTGTCCCAAACCAATAAATCTATCGAACCATTTTATTGTTTTAATAATGTAGCCCCTGGACCTATTTCACGGTTAAATGACCAAAAATGATCGGCTACCGCCAATTTATCAGCTTGTTTATACTTAATGTTACGAAAATTATCTTTCGTTCTGGTTTCTAAATTGCATTTCGTCTTTCCAATATAAACTTTATCATAATTGAAACAAATTGAGAGATACCAGATTATTTATTATTAGAAATTTTATCTTTTATAGAGAAATGCAATCAATTTTTAATACATGTTTTAAGTAGCATAAATGTAACCATTTTTTAAATAGACACAAATTTTGTGCTTGTAATGGTAGTTACATCATCCAATCACTTTAACCCCGTGTATGTCTGGAGGGCCACACTTGTCTTTGGCTAATGGGTCCATCAGACCTAGCTGGGAACATTCAAAACTGCTGTCATAATTTCTGATTCTAAAGGAGCATTATGTGCAATAAGTTCATATAAAATAAGGTCAATCCATATTACATAATGTCACAAAATGATCCAACAACTTCAAAAACTGCAGAAAAGAGTTATATTACAGGGGATACCTGCACATTGTGGAATTGCTGGAAATGAATTAGCTGACTTTTCTTGCCAAAAAGGTACACATTTAATTCAGAACAAAAGAAAAAACTTATCCTTTACATCCATAAAAATATCAATAAAAAATATGAAAACAAACAAAACCAATCAATACCTAACAAAGCCAAATATAAAAAATGGAACATTTTAATTAAAAATCCAGAAATTATTCCAGAAATCCCACGTAAAGCTGCAGTAGCAAATTTTAGATTACTTACGGAACATGATTATTTGTCCAAACACTTACACAGAATAGAAATTTATACAAGTCCGAATTGTCCTCTGTGCAACAAAGAAGAGGAAATGACAAGAGCCATTGTCACATTACTGTTTTGCTGAACTGGCTTTATAAATATGCTTTGCTGCAATGTTAATTTACATTTTAAGTCCCTAATTTTGTGTTTCTGTAGTGCAGAATTAACCGGAAACCCACTAATCTCTGATTCATATAACATTGCCCCGCTGACACATATCACTCCGCGTGGAACTACCTTCCCCCTCATCCTAACTGGCTAATTGTTTCACGCCATCTGTTATAGGCGGTGCCTTCCCGTCACATTTAAACCTGCAGTAAACGTTATAATAATTTCCAGGACGATAGATAAAATCATGCAAATAAGAATATGAAGGCAAGCAAAAATACAAGTTTATAATAAAACTGAGGAAGTTGAAACTGAATGAATGAACAACGAAACTGAAACAAGTTTATAATGAAAGGCCTTTGGCCACTTCCACTGGGATTTTTTCAAAGCAGCACACATACCTTGCAAAAATGCTGGTCTTTCAGTCTTAAAAGTCGTGTCACGCCATACTTTTGTGTCCTTAATTCACCCAAGTCTCGTCAAGGTAGTATATTTTGCGACTTGTATCTCGGTACAATCTGATTGACCTTAAATAACGTCTTCGCCACACAGCAATATTGCCTCTGGAGGGGTAAGTTTTCCTGTTGTCTCAATTTCATGTCGCGTTATTCCTACGCATCTAACACACCTGTAAGTTCAGAGCACAGCTGTTCGACTTCTCTCAATGACAAAGACGGATTGTTCTTTGTGAGTGCATTAAACACATGCAACACAATTCTTTTTTTCGCCGCTTTCTAAAGGTTATCCCTTGCGATGCTTCAGCGAAAAACTGGTGGTAGACTCTGCCAATATACACATAATAAGTACACGCGCAATAAACGATGAATAAAATAATTTAGCTCTCGCACTCGGCACAAAACACCTTCGAATGGCGATATGGCTAATCCAGTTCAAAGCAAGGTCAGTGATAAACGTCATATAAACAAATATGTCACCACTACCGCTAAATCACGTGCTATCGCGCCATGTGCTTGAGAGCAAAGGAACCTCTCCTTTCCTTCGTTTAAGAATTAACATATATTTCAGATAATTCAACTCTGTTGCGTAATATATGTAATTAAAACACTTACGAAAATATAAATTTGACAATTCTCTTCCAACATATAAAGATATATCACCATGTTAAATAACGAACTAATTTTTACCGCACAACAGTCTATACTGCTATAGCAACCAAGGAGAGGTGATAAGGTCACGTCACCGTTAAGAGATACGGGGCAAGTTTATGTGAAACAAGGTTTACATTCACAATCTTTCAAGTTATACTGAATGTTTGTTTATAAAAAAACGAACTCCTTCGTTCCTATCGCTATAACTATAAACAAACCGACTCTTTCGTTATCGCTACCAGCAGCAATCTTTAGAGGAGTGAACTTACAGCTGCGAACTTGGGTTGGGATTGAAGTGACTCTGCCTTCCAGGTCTACTATTCGTTGAGGAAATAACGTTTACAGTTTCGAGTGTACAAAAGCAAGTTTCATGGTCATGGGTGTATACTAAGATGTTCGCAAGAAAGTAATTTTGAGCAGAGATTTGATTTAAATTAGAAATTGTCAGAATACAAATTGGCTCAAGAAGGGCGCCAGGAAATCACATTTCGGGCGCCGCCTTGAACAGGGCTGCTTTAGAGTTAGAGCTTGCCTCTTTGCCACGCAGACATAGGCTAGGTATTCATTACCTTCCCCAACAATTCTTCTGTTTATTTTGGCTACAATCCATGCAACTGCACATCAACAGACTGATAGGCCATCATTATTAATCAAAGCAAATGAACTAATACCAACACAGTACTCATTGATATTATAAAAGTACGTTCATACTTACTTACTGCAAAATATATGCTGCACTCACATGACTTTCTGAGCTCTTGCATAAATATTCTTACAAATTTTTATTCATCCATCCACTTCGAGTTAATCGAGATAAACATTATCTTAATTGTTAATTTACTTGTAGATACAAGGGCAAAATGGGAATAAAGTAAAGCTTTAAGAGATAGTTCTTAAAAAGGAGCTTATCGCTATAAAATATCTATGAAAGTCCCTTCCCTTGTCGTGCCAAAGTGGAAAAGAAATGAATAACGAGTACCCAGTTGAGAACAGAAGAATATCTCGGAAATGGTTGACTCTTCCAAGAAATGTCAGATATTGTGTGCTTTAATGAGATCTGCATTTGTTTTCTAGTAAGATTTTGTCTATCTCTTCAGGTTTCCGAATTATGCTAAGGTCATCCAGGACGTAGAGTATTTCTGAGGATATTCCCAGAAAATTCAGGACATATATTTCACTAGGCATGAATGTATCTTAAACACATTGTATCTTGTGTATGTAACCCCTTTCACTTCTCAGACCCCGCTTGCCTTTGTGGTTAGCAGATAGTACTTAAATAGTACATTGCGATACTAATGTGGTAAGCACCATGCTGCCAGATCTAATACTCGTTTCAGTAACTGCAGTGATAGGTATTATGCATGGGTAAGTAATGTGACAACACTGTGTGCTTTAAATGAACAAAATGCACGCATATACATCATGAGAACAGATAAAGTGATTATGTTACACATTCATCTGCCTTGCCTTCTTGTGTTGGGTGAGCAGCAGTGATAGCACGTGATGAGTTGATGCCACTATAATCGTGTGCTATTCATAATGGAAAAGTGAAGCACGTTTGAGAAGAAATACAAGAAACAATGCCAAAGAATTCCGGTATTTAAAGGTACGGATACGGTTTATCTAAAATACCAAAATAACAATGTTTAATAGTGAATATTTTTCCAAGTAGCTTTGAAGTCAAGCAAACGTAATAATATTTTTTGTGCAATCTCGGCTATCCACCTCACGCGGTACTTACCCGTTAAGTACCTCGTTGAGCCCTCCCGGCACTCAACACCTGAGATGATAGGATATGTAACGGGTGAGGGCTACGGATGGTAGGTTTACAACAGGTCGGGGCTTTTCTCAGGGTAGGTATGCATGGATTCTCTCTTTTGAGTTTCAGGGAGTGGGTGCGTCCTGACAGAGTATGGGTATTATCACATAGAAGACACCACGACCGTTGAATGGCAGGTTTATTTATACAAGTCGTCCTCTCCACTCGTCACTGTTGTGTTGATGTTATTCGCAAATTGAGCGCGGTATTTAGGATTTGCCCGCTGGTGTGCGCGTTACATGACGGCTAGTTTGAATCACAGTAGCGAGTGAACTTGTAATTCGCTGGGGCGCGCCGAGTGGTGTATGTAGCTGTGTACGCGTTGTCGTTCCTGGACATCGAAACCATTACTTCGCGCAATAGAGTATTTCCGGTGGATCATTCAACAACAAAGTTTGGTAAAATCTTAATGGTGTAATACCTGCAGTTTCTCTCACTCGCTAACACAGAGTGTTCGATAACCACCTAATGTGTGTTGCTCTGTCCATTCGCTAACACGGACTTTGATGTACTTTCAGTACTTGTTGCCCCCTTCACTCGCCAGAACAGTGTTTTTCGAGGCAAACATCAAACTTCGCCAGTACACAAATTTCTCCTTCCTTTCGCCGAATTTTGCACATTTGAGAGGTCACGTGACCTGTTACTCGTTCCTTATAGGTTGTGTTTCATCCCTACTCTTAAATTTCATAGCAATTTCTAGTTTCTGAGGCATGTTTTTAACGCAACTTTCACTTCCCCTCGGTGTATGTAATTAATGCAGAAGCACGTTTGAAAATGTGTATCTTAAATCCCCGGTGTAAAGGACTAGGCATGTAACGATAGTTAGATCTTAATACTCTAATTTCAGCAAAGATATGTTTAAAACAATAAATATCTTATTACATTTGTAAACACAGATGTCAGCAGCAGCAAATAACTTCAAGGAGCAAACTTCCTTCGTCAGCTCACCGTGACACGATCTCAAGCAGGAAAGCCGTGTCGTAAACGCAGGATGCTTATTCGCCAAAACTGTCTTAGTCAATGACATCTCTAGCAAGGTTTAGCACTATGCAGCTGAGATACCGAGGGACCCCGAATTGCGCACTACCCCATATTAGGCTACTTACCCTAAGGATACCTGCTTGTATGTACTCAATAGTCGATGCTAAATTTACATCTAGTTGCAGTAGGCTTTCTTCTATTGTCTTGTTTGGGATAAAAGGACAAACATTGGATAGGATGATTCTCTTATTTTTTTTGTCAGTTCAGGTCTGAGGTGCAATGATTCGTTGTTTATTACTATGTATTGATGCTTGGTCGTAAGCTCCTCTACTATTTCCTTGTTTGCTAAATAAAGGCAAACTCGTCCATTTGATATTCTTGATATAAATCTTATGTTTGCTGGGTCCGTAAGTTCACCTACCGCTAGAACATAATCTTTAATTGAAATGCTCTCTCTAGATTCATTAACAATTGCTTGTTCTCTGTTGGGTGGTGTTTGTAGTGCCTTTGAGTATGTTATTTGCAGAGATGTAATATCTTTGTGATTTGCTATCATTACTGTAATGGAATCTCTTCTGTTTACATTCTTTGGGATTTGTTTCTGTCAGCTGTTTTAGCGTGTCTGAATGATTAACGTTCTAATGAAGTCGTTGTTGGCTGCTATTTGCAGCCATTTGTTTTTCTCAAGGTATCCTATTCTTAGTTTATGTGATTTTATAATGTTTAATATTTAATCAGTTAGTGGAAACCCACGAAATATTATTGTTGTAGTTGGAGAGCGGTCCCCTGCTGTTGGTTTCTTGCAAATTCGAAGAACATTCAAAAACTGAACTGTCTAGTTTGGGAGATACTCAGCGTTTTTGTTTGGACATATTCGTTCTCATTTGTGTGAATTTACCTATTCGTATACTTTTCTGAACTTCGAAGTCATAATTTGGATTTATTTATTTATTTTTAATATGTATGCCACGCAATTCAAAGTAATCCATAGCGTGCCCGCCTCGGTAGCGTAGATGGTAGCATGACTGCCTCACGTTCAAGAGGTTCCGAGTTCGAATCTCGGCCACGGTGAATTACCTTGATAAGATTTTTCCGGGGGTTTCCCTTATCCTGAAAGACGAATGCCTGGTAACTCTAAGCTCGAAGGACCCTGGGCTCATTTGAGCATCATTTCACCCATTCCATTCATCGTCCGATATGACTTAACGTTGGAGGACGTAAATTACAACAACAATAATCCATAGCGACCAGTTTTAAACATTTGACTATGAAATAATGCTCAAATGAGTCCAGGGTTCAATGCGCCTTACCTGGAAGGTACATAATCGTATTTCACCACTTGTTTACAGAGTATCCAGTAGTATGGCGAGATTCTATCCACTAGTCAACAGAAAATCACCCATGGCTCTGAGAAATAAGCTACTTCTACACAAACAAGTAATAAGACCCACCTTCACTTACACATGTCAGATCTCGGGCGCAATTGCAAAAACTCACCTCTACAAGCTTCAAATCCTTCTGAACCGATACTTTGGAGTAGCAACAGCTTCCAAATGGTAAATTCCTAATGAAAACGTCCGTTAAGACATCATTTTCTAAAATAAATTAATATATCCAAAAGGTCTCTCAGATATTCTATTCCTGCCTTCCCTACAGTTTCAGTCAACTTATCCGAGGCTTCGAGAAATATGACATTGACCCCGGGGAAACCTACAAGCGTCCCAGACTCCCTTTAGGCCCATCATAAACTCAAAGGTCACTTATAATAATTTGCAACATATCCTCTCTTCCATCGGAATGAGCCACATAAACGAAGAATAAAGAAAGGCAGAATCAAGGACCATGTGACACATAGTCTCTATTTCTGATCAAGTTAAATATGAAATAGTATCATAGTAGAAATTATCATGCATCATTTACACCAAATAAATGAAAGAGTAGTTTGGTTTTACGAAAATATTAATGTTATTGTAATTTACTGTAACCACAATCTCTCATTACTTGCAACCAAGCTTAATGGTGCACATTGCATATCTGACAACTGCAAGAAATTAACGTTTACTTGAGAGTATCTCGTACATATACACTCCTGGAAATTGAAATAAGGACACCGTGAATTCATTGTCTCAGGAAGGGGAAACTTTATTGACACATTCCTGGGGTCAGATACATCACATGGTCACACTGACAGAACCATAGGCACATAGACACAGACAACAGAGCATGCACGATTTCGGCACTAGTACCGTGTATATCCACCTTTCGCAGCAATGCAGGCTCCTATTCTCCCATGGAGACGATCGTAGAGATGCTGGATGTAGTCCTGTGGAACGGCTTGCCATGTCATTTCCAGCTGGCGCCTCAGTTGGACCAGCTTTCGTGCTGGAAGTGCAGACCGCGTGAGACGACGTTTCATCCAGTCCCAAATGTGCTCAATGGGGGACAGATCCGGAGATCTACTTGTCAGGGTAGTTGACTTACACATTCTAGAGCACGTTGGATGGCACGGGATACATGCGGACATGCATTGTCCTGTTGGAACAGCAAGTTCCCTTGCCGGTCTAGGAATGCTAGAACGATGAGTTCGATGACGTTTTGGATGTACCGTGCACTATTCAGTGTCCCCTCGACGATCACCAGAGGTGTACGGCCAGTGTAGGAGATCGCTCCCCACACCATGATGCCGGGTGTTGGCCCTGTGTACCTCGGTCGTATGCATTCCTGATTGTGGCGCTCACCTGCATGGCGCCAAACACACATACGACCATCATTGGCACCAAGGCAGAAGCGACTCTCATCGCTGAAGACGACACGTCTCCATTCGTCCCTCCATTCACGCCTGTCGCGACACCACTGGAGGCGGGCTGCATGATGTTGGGGCGTGAGTGGAAGACGGCCTAACGGTGCGCGGGACCGTAGCCCAGCTTCATGGAGACGGTTGAGAATGGTCCTCGCCGATAACCCAGGAGCAACAGTGTCCCTAATTTGCTGGGAAGTGGCGGTGCGGTCCCCTACGGCACTGCGTAGGATCCGACGGCCTTGGCGTGCATCCGTGCGTCGCTGCGGTCCGAATCCAGGTCGACATGCACGTGCAATTCCGCCGACCACTGGCAACAACATCGATGTACTGTGGAGACCTCACGCCCCACGTGTTGAGCAATTCGGCGGTACGTCCACCCGGACTCCCGCATGTCCAATATACGCCCTTGGTCAAAGTCCGTCAACTGCACATCGGTTCACGTCCAATTGTCGCGGCATGCTACCAGTGTTAAACAATGCGATGGAGCTCCGTATGCCACGGCAAACTGGCTGACACTGACGGCGGCGGAGCCCAAACGCTACGCAGCTAGCGCCATTCGACGGCCAACACCGCGGTTCCTGGTGTGTCCCCTGTGGCGTGCGTGTGATCATTGCTTGTACAGTCCTCTCGCAGTGTCCGGAGCAAGTATGGTGGGTCTGACATACCGGCGTCAATATGTTCTTATTTCCATTTCCAGGAGTGTATTTCCAAAGAAAATAAACTTCAAATTACTTATTGTTCTATTATCAAGAAATCAAGATCTAGAAATCCGGAGATCAAACTTTTCCGATACTTGTCCTATACCATTGCTATAAAGACATATTTGACTACACAATTTTTGTAGCATTTTCCACACCTAACCTCTCTGTTTCTCTGGATGTGTTAGAATTTTCTTTCTTTCAAAATAAACAAACGATAGTTCGTGTTGATTTTTATGTTTCACTACAAATTTAAGTTTGGTAATTTCACTTCTGTTTTTGTGTTTCGAGCTTTCATAATACGTTAATCATTTTAGTCAGTTTCATGCGTCATTTGCTTCAGCATCACAGTGCACTTAATTCGATATTTTACATCGTCAGCATCATCGTCGTTAATATTCCTCACACTTTAATTCTCTTTTCTCTGTTTTTCCTTTTCTTTACAGATTCCTTGTTTTAAGTGTACGGTTTTTGACTATATGAAGATCTTTAAGTATAATATAAAAGTACACTGCCTTAGCAACACTAGTAACGCCAATTTTTAGTCACAACTACAGGTAAATAATAAAAAATTGTTCATTATATATCATATATGTATATTTAAATTCTCTCCTACCATCCGAATTATACAACCCACAATCTCCTTGTACTATACTCCAGCAATAAGTGAGGGGAAAATGAACATCTGTTACTGTTGCATTAATATCAGTTTAATTATTCTGCTGTGGTCTTTGGGTAGATGAAATCATTCGATCAGTGATCATGATCTCTTAAGCATCTTCCTGCTGCTATCTTCTGAGTGAGCCAATCTTTCACTTCTGGCTAACATTTCTCACAGAAACATGTCCCAAGTTGAAGTTTTACTTGGTTAAGTGCAGATTAGGAATTTAGATGTAGTCAGGGCTAAAAATGATATGGAAAATATTGAGAACATTTTGTTAGAGCTGGAATTCCCGGCACTTTCAGAAAAGTAGTATCGAAAGTTCTAACCATCTACTAAAAGAAGAAAGGAACCAAGTGATATAAGCAAAGAAATTTTGGAGGATTGACACACACTTCTCTTAGGAATCGAAATCAGGCTCCAGTTTGTAAAGCACATAATAGTTTGCAGACTGATTCACGTTGATAAGTTTCATTTGTATGAAATAAATTTTCCAAAAATATATCTCAAGTAACCACTGACATACGCTCTTTGAATTTAACATTAAAAAGCGAATTTCAGGTTTGTTTTTCAAGGCCAGAACTGCGCTGTCGCTGGAGCAATACCGTTATTTTTTTGCACAGACTAAAGTTATATGCGACACTTTACAAGAAACAGCACTTATTACATAATTGGTAATTATGATGCCAATGCCATCAACGGGGGTCGAAAGATGCTTTACAACTCAGAAATATGTAAATACACATCCAATAAATACAGTGAATTAACATAGACTATATGAATTAGCTATGCCTCCTTATGAAAAAATGTATGCAGCAAGATTCCATATTTGAAAGAGAAAATAACAGAATTGTTCGCCGAAAAAAAGTGCAGCGGAACATTTTCGGGATATGATAGCAATTACTCCACTCTAGCGATGAAACGCCTGAACTAATTGAACTTCGTTGGAATATAGATGGCAGCACGGTATTATCTATCCCTTTTGGTTTTTGGAATTAGAAGAAGTATTAAAATAGCAAAGCAAATTTGTAAAAAATAAGTGCTGTCGGTTTATAAATTAAAAATGCATAGAAATGGAATAGTTTCATGTATCACATCTTTGCGTTTTGTTCATTAATGAGAAATAAAAAATGTATTTTGCGCATAAATGTCACCTATATAACCTTCAAATAAAGTTAGAATTAAGTCATTTACTATCCTCGTTATTGTCATATTTCTTATAATTTTTGTAAGAGATTGGGTCACTTAGTGAGTCCAATCCCTCATAACGTTTATTCCACTCAGCAATCCAATGCCCGCCTTGATAGCGTGGTGGTAGCATGTCTGCCTCACGTTCAAGAGGTTCCGAGGTCTAATCTCGGTCAGGGTGAGTTACCTGGATAAGGCTAGGGTTTTCCCTTGTCCTGAAAGACGAATGTAGGGTAACTCTAAGCTCTATGGACCCTGGGCTCATTTGAGCATCATTTCACACATTCCATTCATCGTCCGATATGACTTAACGTTGGAGGACGTAAATTAGAAAAACAAAAAAAGCAATCCAGTACTTGAGCACAATTCACATTGGCTGCCATAAATACTCATTTTACTGGTGAGTATATCCAATATTTTTACTTTTTCTACAATAATTAGGGAGAGTATTGCATTCCCCATAAACATTTGAAGGTGAAGGCGTTCAATATATATATAGTATATATATATTGTATATTGTATATATTGTATATATATACGTATTTACTGTCCGGCCGCTCCATCTCGGGCTCTGACAGTTCTCGAGAGGGGGAAGCGCGTTGTTGCCAGTTCTTTAGCGGGAATTTCAAGCAGAGGAACATCTCACGCATTTGCAGATCGTAACTTCGTAAATGTACGTGGACAACGTGTATATACATGATCCCAGAATAGTTGCATATGGAGACAATATACCACTTACTGGAAAAGAAATAACAAAAAGCTACTTCGCACGAGTGGGAAATTCCTTTCTCATATAATATTGATATACATGTCGCCTTATAGCATCCTTTTGAAAAGCATCAAGTGAAGCTTTAGGGCTGCCTCGTTGCCTTTGCTTTCCCGGTGTACGCAGAACTGCAGACGGCGAACTTAAATCAGCTGGCACTTTTCCTTGGTTACATTCTTTCCACCTTCAAGGCATCACAAACTCTCTCCAGCACCTTGTAACATGTAGTAGAGATCCACCAGTGTCCCGCTCCTTCTCGAAGTACTCACGTAGCCTTGAATATAAATTCACGGCTTTGGCTCTTATAAGAGCCGATTTTTTCTTGAATTCTGACGAACCAGTAGCCATATTACTAAAATAGCGATAGTAATAAGACTTACAGACGCTACAAATCGGAATTCACGCACACACAAAAAATTAAACAAACCAACAGCGCGGGATCCAAAAGCAACTAAGAGCCACGTGGTCCACACAAAATTGCAGCGGCAACACGTTGCTGGATTTGCGAGCCACGCCTAGCAGCGACAACGCTGATTGGCGCTAGCAGACAGTTTTAACTTCCTGACCACGACACCGGATGTACGGACTCCCAGTACCACCAACAGAAGCAGTTGGTGTGCGTGAAAGGTGTGAACGAAATATTCGAATAGAGTGATGTTCTAAAGAATACCTTGCATGATAATGAAATTACAAGTTGTATTTCAATGTTTTGAAGCTAATATAATCCTATACTCTCATTATAAAGATAATTCTGACGATATGTTTTCAATTACTCGGTATTATATGTTGGTACTATTAACCTTCCCCCTCCACCTCCCGCAGCCACTAAATGTCAGAGCCGGAGATAGAGCGTCCGGACAATAGTTGTTCTGCGTCCAAAAAGTGGGCGGATTCGTGGCAAGCGCCTGCGTATACGTGTGTAAACACAATAACAAAAACACACGAGGTTTTTGAAGAAAATTCCACCAACACATACGAAGATGTTTTATAACAAAATAGATGTCATTAAAACATACAATTTGTGTTATATACATTTGTCTGGAAGTTATTTGCGGTTTGTTGGAAAAGAAGTTTAACTCGTAGAGGTTCGATTGCTGGATTTTTCTTTAATCATTAGATCACGCACACATTTTCACTTCCAGGCTCCGAAGAAAATGGGGAATTATCTTCGTTGGAAAAAAATCCCCACCCCTAGCCAGGAGTCGAACCCCGAACCCCTTGCACAGCTGGAAGATGCACTACCGAATGAGCTACGGCCAATCTTGAGTTTGGTTTCTCTGATTTCATTCAGCAATGCCACCATTTAACATCGGTGTTTTGTCTCTTTTGCATCAGTATACACTTCCATCTTTTTCTGTATTAAGCTTTAATCCGAATCAATCTGTCTTCTTGCCGTACTGTAGTTCAAAATAAATTCAGAAGAAACTAAACGTTTAATCTGTGCATTTTTGTCTTATTGTAATCCTGTATAATGTGATTAAATTTTGGATTAATGTTAGTTCAAAGCACATGAATTATTTACCATGAATTATTTACCACACTTAACTAAAATTACATGAATGAAATCTAAATTGTAAGTTCCGAGATGCTACAAATTGGTAAATTTCAAATAAAAATTTGAAGTTTGTTACTTCGAAATACCAAGAATAAGCATCTCTAAGTATAATAGAGACAACATTTCACACGATTTCTTCACCCTTAACACCTGGCTTTAATTTGACTGTTAATTTTGTTGCAAACCATACATAAATTTGAAATTTCATGTTCTTTGCAACACCATTAGGAGAAAGAAAAATTACTTACCACTTGAAAACGTACAGGATATCTTTTTAGTAGTTAATACTAAGAACAATTTCATTTGATATAAATGTATGGGAATTCGGCATGGAGGTCCAAAGTTGGTCTATTATACCTATACTCTCTAGTGGGACACCCCAGGAGGAAGGATGAGGCAAGTGTACCAAGAAGTCTTAACAGTGTAGAGGGCAGAGTTCCTACAATTAACCAGTAGGCCAGTACAACTGGTGTCCTACCTTACTGTGGTCCAGAAACGAACCCACTAGACTGGTTTCGGAGATCGGAGGAGGAAGTATTTGCTGCCCATCTCCTCCCCGTATCAGTTGGATGATCATCCACCTCTACCTTGCATATGTGTGCATGATGCCGGCAGTCAGGATAGCAGACCCTGGTCCGATATGGGCTGTAGTACCACAGGTTTAACTTTATATATATATATATATATATATATATATTTCTGCCATGCAACGTCGAGACTCCCGCCGACACTTCTACCCTCAAAGAGACCCCCAGATGAGAGATGATGTGCAGTGATAGTGGGGATGACATGGAGGGACAGGAAATTCGGGGGATGTAGTTAACCTTGCCTGACGACCTGGGAAAACTCCCCAAAAGGCCCATGGGTAACGTAGGTCGGCCACAGGAATCGAACCTGGGTCTCCCAGACAAAACCACTTGGTTAATGTATGCTTTAATAAGATCTACATTTTTTAAAAGCAAAAAGCTGTAGCTACTAACAGTGAGGAAAATATAATTAAATAAATTAACAACAGTAATAAATAATTTGACTGAAAATGCAAATAGTGAAGTTGTGGAACTAGATCCATTAAAATACAAGACAAAAGAAGTTTAGTGGCTAATTAGAATTTATTCAAGATATTCTTAGGAAACAAGCCAGGTGAAAAGATGATTAGAAATAACACATATTATTAAAATGAAAGTGAATCGAGAAGATTGACACATTGTTTCAATCACACTGTTTTTCACAGGACATGTTTCAAGAGCTAGTGCTCCCATCTTCAGTGCGTCAATATCTTCCCAATTCACTTATATTTTTTCTTGTGCTTCACTGTCTCAATCTTTCTTTCAATTTTTATACTTTGAATATATATTATTATTGAATATATTCGTTGCCAGGAAAGGTTCAGGTCTTACTTTATTATAATTTATTGAATTCACATTTTTTGTTTGCTAAAGATTTGTCCATGCCTTATAATTCATCAATTAAGGAACTCTTCAAATAAAAAATAGCATCTTTGTGAATAACAGTCTGTCTGAGTGAACTGCAAGTAAAATAAACACTCACAAAACAGTCTATAATTAATTGGCTTATATATGTACAGTCAATTGTCAGGTGAAAGCAATAGCATTGGAATTAAATAATCTTATATCAATGATCTTCTAAACTGACCTGTTGTAACATCTGTTCAGTGTTTTGTTTATTTTCGTTGTACCTCACAAGGTTTGTGTATCTTGTATATTGATTTCATTTTTAAACTTAACTATAGTCTTTCAACTGTTATTTATTTGAAAATGTCCAAAATTTGTAATTGAGTTTATAAGCAATAAATTGAAGGGCTGGAGTTAACATAATTGGAAGCTATTTCTGGGTTGTTATGCTGTGCTGGAGATATGTTTTGTCCACAACTGTGATGTTCATCTTAAGTGGCACAGTCAAAATCTCCTCAGAGAAGGTTGCATGGCAGGCTGTGAGGGACTCAACCACTTCAATGACGGGATGTGGGCTTAGCGAGTTAAACTCAAGTTGAGGATCGATGGGAGGTAGCAGTGCTGCTACATTCATACAGAGAGTACTCTCCGCTGAGTGGGTCTGGTATTACTCCCTTCTCATTGGCTTGCTGTTATGTGATGTTTCTTGTCTTTTACGACAGTTACTGTTGTGCTTTACAGCCTCTTCTTACCTATCTTCTTTTTTATTCTTTCTTTCTCTTCTCTAATTATTTGGAGCTTTCTCTTGCTTTGAAAGTGATGCCTCGCCACTGGACCTTCGTGAGACTGTACAATAGACAGAGTACTAAAGAGTAGCCTTAGTTCTTTGGGTCATTATTCTCTCATATTTTAATGAGAATTATTATTTGGAGCTCCCCTTGCTTTGAAAGTGATGCCTCGCTACTGGACCTTCGTGAGACTGTACAATAGACAGAGTACTAAAGAGTAGCCTTAGTTCTTTGAGTCATTATTCTCTCTTATTTTAATGACAATTATTATTTGGAGCTTCCATCACTTTGAAAGTCACATCTTGCCAGTGGTCCAGGAGTTAGCTTCTTTTGTACTCAATAAGTCTGGTGTTAAAACTGATTTGTGTAGTTCCAGTGTAAACAGGTGAGATGGTATACACTGGCTGCCGAGGAACCTATGATTATAGCATACCAGCCGAAAGGTAACCTCCAGTTATAATTATATAAAAGAGAATTTTATAGGCTTCTTCTAGCAAATTCAAGATATACATTTTATTTTTAATATAAATATACGTTTACATTGTAATGACAGTCATAGAGAAATGTTTGAGAAAGTTAAAAATCATGAAAAAATTTCTATGTAAATGGTAATTTGTTGTGAGCTGTATGCAAAAGATATCTTTTATGATTAACTTATGAGTCCCATGATCTATGTCTATTTCAGAAATGAATGCAGCAGAAACATTCTCTAAAAGTTCCCTGGAAGGCATCACAATTGTTCGATCTCATCAAGCAGAGGAATGTTTTGGAAATAAATACTCTTCCCTGTATGTAAGTAGTTGAACATTAAGGAATTATCACTTTAAAACTTCACTTAGACATGTTTTGCCCCTGTGTCAGTACCTGGCTTGTTTCTCTCCTGAAAATTAGAAGTAATGCATTGTTAGAATTGAAATTCCAACAATGTAACAAAAATGACTACAGACTTGTAATACATTAACTTGTGTCACGTGAACATAGGCATCGATTGAAAAAACTATTTGTAGTCAGTTTTTAACACCTCATCACTTACATTTTTATATTATTTGGGGACTGGATTCCGAAGCCGTTACGTCCATTTTAAACTTCAAGGTCTGATTATTGCCTATTGTTGTCAACTCCTGTCATCTCTCTGGTGGTGGAACTATGAACTTCTTTGTCAAATTATCATCTATACATGTCCATATCAGTGACAAAGTCTACTGTATCCCTTGAACCTAAAATAAAATAATATTTATCATGATTAAGATGAAGTAGATAGAAGTGTTTGTTCGAGAGTATGGAAACTCATCTGATGTTGCTTCAGCAAACTGTTGTTCTAGTATCTACTTCACATAAACATTTGTATAAATAATTCTGATAAACATACGTAGTTGCTATATGCTGAACCTTGAAATTCCATGACATCATGGGAAAGCAACTCATTATACTGATAACATAATGTAACATAACCCATGGCATAATAGCTCAAAGTGGGCCAAAGCCTGCCAACCCAACTGCCGGCTTCACACCTGCATATGCAAGGTAGATGTGCACAATCATCCAACCGATACAGGAAGGAGATGTGCTAAGCATCTCTACACCCCCAGCCGGAAAGTTGAGCTTTTAGACCAGGATTTGCTACGCAGTGTAGCTCCTCTATTTGTTCACAATGGTGAGTGGGCACTGGATCTGGGGTGGGATCGATCCCAGGCACATTCTGTGATAGGGAACGCCTTAGCACACTGTACCATGGTATAGAGCAATATACAGCATTGTTGACATATGTTGACAGCATATTAAAATAATGATAGTCATTATTAATACCAGAAAAACTTATTTTAAATAAATTGTATAGTTTAACAAGATCCACATTATTTTTGTAAGATTTTGTGTATCTCTTGTTGTATATTAGTTATATAGAAATCATTCAGAATGAAAAGCACTTCTGAGGACATTCCCAGGAAATTCATATATACATTTCATTTGTCATAAAAATATCTTAAACATGTGATATGTTAATTAAAATTATACTATGAGTCAATTGAGACTATGTATTTTTCATTCCACAAGTTTTATTTCAGCGGTTTTGCCTTCACGTGAAGGCATTATCAAAAAGTTGTCGACTGACTGGAACTTCTTGATGATGCCTTCAAGTGGAGGCAAAATACACTAAAAGAAGATTTTATGGTATGTGAAGTACAAAAGGTCTCACTGGATTCATTGTATGATGTTAATTATTACATTACTTTATCCTGCTAATTCGAATTTGCAGCTCTTCTTTTTATAATATGTGATGCCAGGAGTTTTACCAAGTCTTTCACACTTTTATCCAAGTATAATGTTTTTATATACAACTATGATGTTTCATACAATTTATTTGCTATTTAGTGCAATTTTGTGCTCTAGGGCATTCTTTTAACGTTACTGAATTCCTACCTTAATTATTCATTTATTTACTGACTGCATATGTAGCTATACTGAAGAATACAGTGCAGCCAAAGTATCCTTGTTCCTCCACTGAACACAGTGCTGCCAACAGTCCTTATTTGTCCCAATATTACACTATCCAGCAAACTAACTACAAAAATACTAGGTATCTATTAATATCAATGGTAGCAACAGTAGTGCCTTGTATCACCATTTACGTATCTTCTGCAAAACTCGGGATACTTGCGGTCCTGTCTCTTGATGGTGTGCTGGGCGGCAGTGCATTCTGCACCCAACATCCGTGTCCTCCACAAACCCTCGTCGAATAATAACTGAGGGCAGGCCTCCTCATTATTAAAATAAAAGGACAAGTCCATTTTACTCATTTGTTGACCCATTTCCCGATTATCAACAAAATTCTGAACAACTCTTAAATATTTAAAGAACGCACAAAATGAGTAGCCTTCACCTCTAACAGTACAATGGATATTTCTGCTGGACAGCAAGCCTACTTTTGTAAAGCAATAGAACCTGAGAGGTAACATGGTCAGTATTTTCCAAAACTGCCCTGTGCAAATGCATCCACGTGTCTTTCTGCACCAGTGTTGCACAAATGTCTGGGGCATTTTTGCTGAGCTTGGCTACAAGTTTTACACATTTTCTCATGTTGATTCCAATGCGAGGAGCATGTACTGTACCTCGGAACTTAAAAAATATTCTCCCGTTATACAAAAGAAAGTTTCTCCCAATTTACCTTTACAAATTTTCAAAATATTTTGTTTTAATTAAAATGATGCAACAATTTGTGTGAATAAAAATCATCACGTAAAGAATGGTGTGTGGTGATTTTGTATCCTTGGAGGATGAACTTTACCAAAAATGCTGAAAAAACCGACTACAAATAGTTTTTACTTAATTTGGACATTACACATGTAACTAGGTTTTTATTTAACTAACTTGTGGTTTTTGAGCTACTTGTTCACACAGAGTAAAGTTTTGGGTCGAATGTACCTACAATGTGAGATATTTTTCATTTCAGGATCAACATTCCTCTTCACTTTACTTGGTGAATGGGAAATACATGTATTTTCACTGTGAATGGGACTTTTCAGCATCTTGTGTAACGTTTCTGTTACTCTTGGATATAAGATGCTCATTGCGGGTATGTACCATTATACAATCTAAACCACATTTCATAAATAAAATTCTGACTAACTTCTGTAATCACTGGATACAATCTACTATCTGTTTGTTTACACATTACTCAACCTGTACAGCTGCCAATATCAGGTCTTTCTTATGCAGATAATTTCTTTAATGGGAGAGATTGAGGGCTTTAAGATGTTTTACACAAAAAGAGATTGAATTACTTATAGCTGAATGCTGCAAATGGAAAATAATGACAAAGCATAACAAGTCTATCTAAATGCAGTAATGCATGAAAGCAGAAAATTAAACAATGCTATTACACTCATTAAACTACAGGATGATCCATTTGAGATGTCACAAGACTAAAAGGTTTCATTTATGAAGAAAATGTATATATCTGTGGGCAACTTTCTGTAATGTAAGCGGAAAGGCTGGGAGTTAACCAATGAGTGATGTTTCCAGTGGCTAATGGCCATGCAAACAAAATATAGCTAAACACAATGGCTGCAACACCAGAACAGCATGCTCAGTGTGTTGTATGTTTGCAAAATTTGTTAGTGTAATGTCGCCCACCGAGCTTCCAGAAATCAGTATAACTGTTGTTATGTGCCATCACATTAACCCTTTAATGAATGGTGTTGCCCTAGGGCAATGTTAGGCTGTATTCAGCTTAAAAAATGTTTTAGTGCATTTCATTTGTTATTATAATATTGTACTGGCCTTTGTCAATTATACACACAAAATTTTGAGCCTCTTGAATTGTAAATATTATATTGTGACTGAATGGGTTACGTAGATTCGGAAATCTGGTTTGCAGAAATTTAGAACCAGTTTTGTTGCAGTAAACAACACGTGAAATTGACAATCAGCTGTCTTCAAGGCTGACTTCGTGTTTTGCTGCATGAAAACAAATGAAAGAAATCACTGTAGTACGTTTCAATAGTCAACTGTTGCAATAACCAATAAACAACTGCCGCTTCTAACACCTCGCGGTTATTTATATCTACCCAGCAATTTTTCCCTGAATGCCACAGACCTTCCATGAAATTTTGTGGCTGCAAAAATAGGCAGAACATTCTGGAGCCTCTCTCTGTCTTTTTCTCTCCTGCACACATACCCAGCTCTGGCTTGTACCAGCAGCAAAACAATGCTACACGGTGATATTATTTTTACAATTACATTATAATGTGTGTTTTTTTAACTATAAAAAGAGAAAATCCAAGCAACTGCGATCAAATGATAACCCATCAACATCCAAGCATGCCATCAGACCGATTATTTTAGTTGAGCCCTCCCCATCCTTTACCACAGGCACATTTAACTGCAGTTGCCAAGATTCAAACCCACAATGTATAGCTTTGAATGGATGGCTAGTTCATCACTATTGCTTTAACAACCATGGCTATTCGAATTGATCATGTTAAGGCACCACAGAAAGCCATATGAGAACCAGTTTAACAATAACAGCAACAGCAGCCCAAGTAGCAAAATAATTAAAACAGTAAAGGGTTAAAGTGTACAACATTTTCTTGGAAAATGTCTGCTGCAACACTGCATGGTAACAGAGAGGAAGAATTTGGAAAGCCACAATTGAGAGTCCACAAAAGTATTACATCGTTATCAGCAGAGCAGTGTACATCATAGACAACATATCAGAGGATTGTTGGATGGTGCTTACAATGTTTCTGTACCGCATTCTGTGAACGTAACATAGCGGTCAGTTACCTTGATATGATCAAGCACTTTGTGATCCCTCAATTACAGGAATATGGGATACATGAAACTATTATCTGTCAACAGGATAGCACTCCACCACATTAGGCTCTCATAGTACGGAATTGATTATATCAGCTAGTCAACAATTACTGGTGCAGCCATGATGGACCCATCCCATGGCCTCCTAGTTGCCCCAACTTAACGCTTCCAGACTTATATGTTGTCAATGGTGTATGCAAAAGGGCCAAAGAATCTAACCAACCTGTGAAGTGAGTTTACAGAAGCCTCTCATTAAACCACTCCAGAAATGCTGCAAGCCACATGGCGCAATATGGGTGCAAGATATGAACTGTGCTGTATTTTAATGGCAGTCATGTCAACTGCTAATAAGCTGGACACAAGACTTCTGACTTTCCTACACAAATGCATACCATTACCAACCAAAAGAGTGGAATAGCTACCTTTATATACAGTCTTTTCTGACATTTCAAACAGCTCACCCTGTATACCACAACTCACATATTATAATAAATAACGCTGACTGAAACTTCACTTACATTTGCTAATTATGTCAAATTATTACATTATTTTGCAACTTCATCAAATTACTAATTTGTAAAACTGTTTCTTATTAGAGAAAAGTGAAGTTTTAACCGCTATTATTCATTACATTTCTTTCACTATCATTAGCTTCAGAATTTCAGTGTTGTATCATGACTATTTATCAAAATGTTTGAAGAAGGAAAGCTTGTAATGGTTTGTTTTTAATAAATGAATGTCATGTTTGTATGTTTGTTGTTTAAAAGTGTTATCAGTGAATTTTCCACATTTTTCTTGTACATTATTTCAGTGCGATGTTATGTTGAGGTGGAAGATTTTATGTTGTACCTGATTTGCTCCAGGTGACTGTCAATACTAATTCACTGAAAGTTGTGTGAACTTTATTGATCTCAGGTTAGCAAATGGAGAATTAAAGTTTTAGATATTTTTTGAAAATAATATATTATTTATTCACTTCTGAAAAACATAAAATTCACCACCACAAATAAGTTGTCTTCTCACATAATAGTCTTATATTTATTTGCAGGATTACTAAATATAAATAATTACACAAAGCTTACCGTGACATAATTTTGTTTGATGTTAATTATCTTATTTCTATTCTTTGAAAGTATTTATCATCTTCCAGCAATTCAACTTATTTAAATATTTCTTAGTTAATACATTTTAGCTTTATACTTAAATATTCTTGCTCATTACTTAAATTGTGCACTACCACTCAAAAGTTTCTCAACGCTCACTTTTAGGATTTCTTGAAACAATGGAGTAAAATACATAATATGTAGTCATAACAGCATATTTAATGAAACTCAGCTCGTATTTACATTAGTGGGTTGTTTCTTTCTGATCTATCTGTCCACATGTTCCCAAGGATTTAGGATTTAATACAGAGGAGATTCAGCACAGAGACCAGTACCTATGGCCCCAAGTTGGACACCTCCAGGAGGAAGGATGAGGCAGGAGGAGACTGAGGGCAGGGTCCCTACATTGTACTTAGATAGAAACTTCCCCCGGCAGGCCAGGACACCAGACCTGCTCCTCTACCAGTCAAGCGCAAAACTGTCTCAGCAGCAGGTTTGAAGACCGGCAACCGACCTACCGGAGGAGGAAGTAGTTTTCCTCTGAGCATATCATCCTGCTATGCACTGTTGCAACACCTGCCGACACTTCTTACCCTGAAAGAGCCCACCAGATGAGAGATGATGTGAAATGATAATGGAGATAAAATGCAGAGACAGGAAATTCAGGGGATGTAATTAACCTACGCGACATTCACCTAATGACCCGGGAAAACCCTTTAAAAAAACCATGGGTCAGTTAGGTCAGCCATGAGGATTGAACCCAGGCCTCCCAAATGTGGGCCACAGACGAAATCACCTGACACATCCGGCTCGGTACAATAGGATTGCTGTCACAACGTTGAGGGGCCAAACCATGATCTTGAAGTCTTGTCCCTCTTCCAGGAGTAAAGATGTGTGCTTGGTCTCACTGTCTTGCCAATTAACTGCATCCCTGATGGTTTGGCATGGCATTGGAGAATGTTATGATAATGCTCCTTCTATTTGCACAATATTAACTGTCCTATTGCCACCAAAACAATCACATACCGACACCGACTGCAGGGGATATACATTGAGGGGCCATGGGTTCACCTTTTACATGTCACACAAACTGGCAAATAGCTCAAACTTAGATTCATCAATAAATAACACATTTTTTCAGCTTACATGTTGGTGGGCCCATTGTAATCTTTTATATTTTTTAACACCTCTAAATAGAAGTATCTTTGTTACAGTCCAACATTTCAGAAGTTGTCTCTTCACTATGGAAACACTCACAGATTCAGTTACGCTGTCAGCATGGGTGCTGTTTTGAAACAATCACGTTTGCTAGTCACTATTAAACGTTTATCCTCACTTTCCAATGTCACCCTAGGCCTCCCCTTTCAATAAAAATCCTTATTGCTATTTGCAGTTACAATGTGATGGACACTTCCTAAGGAAACTTGTCCTTGTGTGGCAATTTGAATCATGGCCTGCTTTATGTAAGATGACTATTGCAGCACGTTTATCTGCTCAAAGCTCCCATATTTTACCCATTTCAGACTACCATTCACCTGCTTATGAAGCACTAAAGTGCTGTTTACGGTCAATACCTATCACAGAAGGACTGTGAACGACATCTAGGGAATCACAGACATACAAGAAACCCAAAAAAGCATTAGGGTAGGTGTTAGCAAATGCTAAATTTTCAAAATGTACATAATTGACAAACAAAGGGTAGCATATATGTTTCCATGTTCTTGTTATTTGTCTAAATTTTTCTACACTTTACTCAGACAGTGATACTATTGTCGTTAGATGTGAATGCGCCACACCTGGGACTTGCCATATATTGCAGTTTGGTGCTGAGTGGCCTCATACCTGAAACTGTCACTTACTTCACAAATGCCGCAATGCACTTAACCTCTGCTGGAGCAATGATGGACCTCTCCATGATGCAGAAGGAGGATGTTAAACAAGGTAATCCAAACTGCATCTCCGTATACTTATCTCAAAAATTGACGGCAAGTAATTCAACTAACACCATTATTTGTTAAAAAGAACAGTCAGATTTTCAAAAAAATAAACATTTCACTAGAAACCTATATAATATGCATTTAAACTCCTCCAGAATAACTCAGCCCTCCAGTATATAAATATAAAACCCTCATAAAATTTCAATGAATAGAGCCAGACTGAAGTATTCAATGCCAAAGCTCGGATTTGAACCACAAATCTCCCGCTTTCCATGCAGTTGCTCTAAACCACTGAGCTACTATGACCAACATGCTGACATGACATTAAATTCTCCAACTGACTCATATGTTTCCCGGTAGACCACTAGGGGTTCTCATATACAATGAGACACCACCTTTGGTGACGACTTACTATGCTGTAAGTACTTAAGTCCCAGACTTCATAGTTATACTTTTGTTATCATTACTGCCAGTAGGTGATGGATTGCTTTTTGTTTTATTACAACCTCTGAAAGTAAAACAAATTTTTGAGAAAATCAATTGGCTATATTTGAAAATTTATAAAGCAATCCCTATCTTTCAGAAAGAATACCTTTTCAAAAATGAAAGGATTATCAAAATAGTTGAGTCGTTTTTAAATTAAAAAATATTTGCACATGTTTTTTCTCTAATTTCATGCAGTGTGTTTGTAACAGATGGTGAATCTAGAGAAGTGCAACCAGAGTGGCCATTTGCAGGAGAGGTAAAGGCATCTAGTTTGACTCTGAGGTACAGACACGATGAACCATGTGTACTCCAGAATTTATATTTCACAGTCAAATCAGGAGAGAAGGTAAAAATCATACTACACTTCCTTGCATTCAGCAAGAATGTAATGAAAACAGAATTTCAAAGATATCACATAATTTCCAAAACATTTAACTATTACTTAAAGTCTACTGTATTCCCTTATAACTACAATAAGATAATATTTATCTTGAAGTAGATAGAGCAATAAGTGTTTATAGTAGAGTAGAGAATGTCATGTATACATCACATAATGACCAAAACATTTGACTATCACTTAAAGTCTGCTGTATTCCCTTGTAACTACAATAAGATAATGTTCATCCTGAAGTAGATAGAGCAATAAGTCATAAATATTACAAGCAGAAGCACTATTAACAGTGAAGTATTCTTCATTTTTGAGTTTGATTTATGAGTCACTAGTTTACACTCAAACTTCACTTACTTGTTGTTGTATAATTGAAACGTTTTCAAGATCATTTGATCTCATCCTCCCATGAGAGCAATAAGTGTTTGTACAAGAGTAGAGAAAGTCATGTATACATCACATAACGACCAAAACATTTAACTATCACTTAAAGTCTACTGTATTTCCTTGTAACTACAGTAAGATAATAAGTAGATAGTGGAGAAAAAATATTTTAACAATATTTTATACAAGAATAGAGAATGTCATATGAGTATACAACTCTTTGTTAAAAGACTAAATTAAGATGTAACCATTACCTGTGCAGGTTGTTGGGGTAGGAAGTGTTGGGGCTGGTAAATCTGCTATATTGGCAGCACTGGTCAGAATGGTAGAGCCTATCACCAAAGGTTCCATAACAATAGATGATGTGGATATTACTGCTGTACCTTTGACAGTCCTAAGAAAGAGCATCTCTGTTGTCCTTCACTTTCCTGTTCTTTTCTCTGGACCACTGAGAATGAACCTTGACCCTGAAGGAAAACTGCCTGACAGCTTACTCTGGAGTGCTCTTGACAAGGTACGCACAAAGTATGAGGATCATACTGAACATCATGATTGCACATGTAACGTCATTTACATGACCACAAGTAGTATTGTGGATTTTAATTGTTCTTTGACACTAGCCGTGTGTAAGACGTACTATGAAAGGGTCGAGCCAGACTGAAAAATTCAATGCCATAGCCGGGATTTGAACCACAGATCTTCTGATTTCCATCCAGCCACTCTAAACCATTGAGCTACTATGGCCAACATGCCAACATGACAGTAAATTCTCCAACTGACTCGTGTTTTTCCCGGTAAACCACTAGGAGTTCTCATAAACACATGAGACAACTACCTTAATGGCGACTTACTATACTGTAAGTACTTTAAAGCCCGGGCTTTATAGTTCGGACCCTTATTAGGTACAATAGTGTCTGGCTCAGTCTGGCTCTACCCTTTCATAGTGCGTCCTACATATGGCTAGTGTGAAAGAACAATTAATTTCCATTAATTGTATATATTGTATAATTGTATATAGTTCTGTTTCTAGCTTAATTTATAATCTTTAATCAGAATTATTTAGTTTTCAGGAGTTGCTACACTTCATGCTTTGGTCATAAAGACAGTATATACAAGGGCTGTTCAATAACCAATGATCATAATACAGAGTGATTTATATAGAACTGACATATTTCTTTCTTTAATTATTCCATTGGAAATTCATTCAGTGCCCCAATTTCAGCACCAAATTAAGCAGAATGTTCTGGAGTTTTGATTCCTTGTCATTAGATGTGCAAATGTTTATGCTTTACTCCTAATTGCTATTGTTGGTAGCTGTTTTCAACATTTTGTTCTAGTCAATGTGAAAATGCAGTACACATTAAATCAACGACTCTTCCTTGTGAAGCAATACTGGATTATGAATTCAATTACAGCCACTAAAAGGGTATACCAGAGAGAATTTGGTGTTTGCAATCCTCCCAAAAGAAACAAAATACTGGGACAGGTAAACAAATAGGAAACATCTGGACCTCTGGTGAGAAAAAAAGGCAAGCATCGTTTATCTTAGCCTCTCACAGTTGTTGACATAAGACCATGACTGGAGCAATCCCCAAACAATCATTAAGACATTTGTCCAGGAGGCAGGGTGCACCTACTCAATGTGTCAGAAAGCTGCAAAAAGTGCATGCCTAAAGTCATACAGTGTTACATGCATTCATCAGCTACAGGAACCAGATAAGGATAAAAGATTGAATTATTGTCGTTCGTTTCAGATGTTCACTGTGCAAAATCCTGCTATTTTGTCCATCACATGGTTCACTGACAAAGCATGGTTCAATTTATCCGGTTATGTGAACTCACAGAACTCACACCATTGGACCATAAAAAATCCAAAAGTCATCCATGAAGCACCTATACATCTGGTTAAAATTGGAGTTTGGTGCGCAATATTCGCACAGAGTATAGTGGGGCCAATTGTTTTAACCAGACTGTGAACACTGCAGGGTAGCGACTGCTTTTCATGGAGTTTGTTGAGCAACTGGACAATGTAGAACTGAGTCAAGGATACTTTCAGCAAGATGGCGCTGCATGCCATACATCAAATGAAACCGTGGAACTAATTGCAGGTATTTTTGATGACTGGATAATTTCCAGAAACCTGTGGCCACTGAGATCTCCAGATTTGACATTGCCAGACTTCTTTCTATGGAGTTACTTAAAAGACAGGGTTTACGCCACATGTCCATCATCACACAGGAGATTCAAGCTACTGACAAAAGAGTCCTCCAACCAGTGGCCAGTAGCATACATGTTGAGTTGTGCATTAAGCAGGTTAGAGGACATTTTCAACATTTGCTATAGAGGTAAATAATCTCCCATAACTCCTCTACATTTTAGATATAATAAGCTGTCATTAGCAAATTTGTTTTGAAACTGTTAGGGAAAGAAATGTGTCAGTTCTATATAAATCACTCTGTATTTTAATGGTCATAATTTTTCATTCTAGAATTTAATCTTATGATATTCTATTAGCTTAAGGTGTAACAAACATGCTGTAGTAGTTTCAGTGTTGGTACTCCTGGTTCCCATTCCCATTTGGTGTGACACTTGTGCCTCGCCTTGACCCTTGCAAGGGATATGCAGTGTTTGCCGTACACTTGTGACATTCGTCAAAGAATGTCTGTACACTCTACTCCTTCCACTGTCAGAAAACAAACAACACCTGTTTGCTCCTCTTTTGACACCTCCATTTCACTGTTTACTATATGACTGGCAATGTTTTACGATTGATGCATGCTGCTGCTAGCTTTGTATAGTCACGTGACATGCATGCATGCCCTCTAACAACAGGTTGTGAACTTCCATGCTCTAGTCGGAGCAGTACTTCATTACACATGCCACGATATTACCATTCTGTCACCGGTTTGTGCATACCACACTACGGCTCATTACTTTTTATACTATCTTCACTTGTATATTATTTTTTAAACTGAAACCATTGTTTTGTGCTCTTGTGTAGATTGTTTCTGTGCTAAGGTAGTGGGGATTAATTGTGATGTTTTGTGTTGTAGAAGAGAAGTTGGAATGCTGCAAGTAATCAGGAAATACCTTATAAACACAGGTCAGCCACACAGGATGACAAAATGTCTAATAACGGAGGGAAAAATCGCAAACGTATATCTCCACCTACCAAGGACAGCTCGACTTCTCCTGTAAGAGAGCTTGTAAGTCCATCAGACCTCAGTCAAGGACAGAGCGCCTCTGTTTCTCTTACTGCAGAGAGCAGTTGCGCATGTCCATGTTTGAAGAAACGTAGGACATCTAAGGCTGACGTGTCAAAAGAAATATTGGGTGTAAAAGATATTCAAGGTTCATTGTCCGGGCAGGCTGTAACTCTACACCATAAAAAGGTGGATCAGATATTGTCAGGTGACGTAAGTCGAGAATCTTCTGACATTATGGTTGCTTCGGTTTTGTCAGTCTCGTGGATAGATGGAATACCAGTATTTCCTTCATTCCAAATCTTCCACGAGGGAACACCGAGTACGGCAAGCGATGACATGTCGCTAGCGAATGACAGCCACGAGATGTTGACAGCCTGGAATGACGGCATACCTGTATTCCCTTCAGCCATAAGTCAACACGGGCACTTGTTGAGTGATGCATCGTACAGAGAGCTTTTAAATGAAGAACAAAAGCTACTTACGCTAGCAGAGCCGAGGAAGATGATTCTTGCATCACCTGTGCCTCCAGAAGTCCGTGGAGAGTATGTGAGTTCGGAGAGTGATAAAGTTTGTGATAAGGAAGAAACAGTCTATGTCTAAACAGAAGACGATAATATCTACACCATGTGCCTCTTAAAAGCATCCAATGTGTGTGAGTGAAGAGGGTAGAAATATCTCTAGTAAAGAAGCAGCAACCCGTAAGATTAAGCATGATGAGGCGATATCTGTATCACGTGTGCTTAAAGAAACATATATAGGACCTCTAAATGCAGGGAGATTACAGGTGTCAGCCGAAACAGAGTCATTCTATGAGACCAAGAAAGAGCCGGAGCTGGTACAGCTAAACGGAAGAGAGAAAGTAACATCTCCAAAAAACATGACCGAAGACCAATCGGCTGGAACTAGTGGTACAAACCTCAGTGAATGGAACTACGAGTTAACGCAATGTCCTTCACTTGAAGAACGGGTGGCATATTTCAGCAATGAGAGTGGAAGGCTACGTCAGCCAGTACCTCCGCCAATTTAAGAAACACACAAACGAAATTCAGAGACAGAGAAAGTCCTCCTTAGTGAGGTGCGAAAAGAAATTCAGTATGAAACAGAGCAGGAAAAAGGTCCTGGCGGCTCTACTGTGTTGTTTTAAATGGAGAAATTACGGAGAGAAATTTAAGGACTTTATTCTTTGATGAAAGATCCACAGAAGCAGATCGATTGGCGATATTGCAAGCTTTAGGTTGGGATTCTCCATTAAGAGCTTTAAGAGAACATGGTAACTATGCAAAATGTCTTGGAATAGTTGGCTTGGACACAGAGTCAAATGAAGCGAACAGTGCAGAACATGTGGATGCAACCGCAAACAGGAATACTTTATCAACAATGAAGGTAGATGTATTAAGTTGGTGGGAGGACGGTAAACCTGATATCGTTCGAATATCGCGAACACCTGAGTCGGGAGCCGTTCCTGTTTCTCCAGTAGTGGCAAAAGAAACTACTATGCTACGAAAACGTCAAAAGACTGCAGAAGTTACTCACCTTACATCATCCGGTGAGATCAGACAGGTCCTTAATAAATTAGAAAGAGAAAAGGAATATGAGGAAGAAGATGATGAAGAAGAAGAGGCGGAGGAAGTAGTTAAACCTCCATGTCAAGTGACACCTTTTGAATGGATAAAGGATCTTACTGAAAATCACTTTATTTCTGCAAGTGAAATGGAACTACTTGATGAGGAAGAAGACAATTTTCAGTCATGTTACTCGATAAATTATTGGGAATGCATTTCGTCTGAACATGAAGAGATAAAGAACAGTACTGATCATAACCTTACTTCTGCAAGTGAAATGGAACTACTTGATGAGGAAGAAGACAATTTTCAGTCATGTTACTCGATAAGTTATTGGGAATGCATTTCGTCTGAACATGAAGAGATAAAGAACAGTACTGATCATAACCTTACTTCTGCAAGTGAAATGGGACTACCTGATGAGGAAGAAGACAATTTTCAGTCATGTTACTCGATAAGTTATTGGGAATGCATTTCGTCTGAACATGAAGAGATAAAGAACAGTACTGATCATAACCTTACTTCTGCAAGTGAAATGGGACTACCTGATGAGGAAGAAGACAATTTTCAGTCATGTTACTCGATAAGTTATTGGGAATGCATTTCGTCTGAACATGAAGAGATAAAGAACAGTACTGATCATAACCTTACTTCTGCAAGTGAAATGGGACTACCTGATGAGGAAGAAGACAATTTTCAGTCATGTTACTCGATAAATTATTGGGAATGCATTTCGTCTGAACATGAAGAGATAAAGAACAGTACTGATCATAACCTTACTTCTGCAAGTGAAATGGAACTACTTGATGAGGAAGAAGACAATTTTCAGTCATGTTACTCGATAAGTTATTGGGAATGCATTTCGTCTGAACATGAAGAGATAAAGAACAGTACTGATCATAACCTTACTTCTGCAAGTGAAATGGGACTACCTGATGAGGAAGAAAACCCATTTTCAGTCATGTCACTCTTTAAGTTCCTGCAAATGCATTTCTGATGAACAACGTAATTCAGAATTAAAATGACTCAGGCTCACTCTGAAATGGAGGGCACTTGTGAAAAAGTCAGTTATCCCTGTATTACCGGTGAGGGCACTTATGAAGAACAAGCCAATCAAGAAAAATCCAGTGAGCCTTGAGATCATCTTGTGACACTTCTCATCAACAGATGATATGGAAAAACCACTAAGAAATAAGGGAAACCGCACAGCAGTTCTCATCGGCTGCGGGATGATGCAGAAAAGCCATTGAGGTTTCGAAGCCATCTCAGGATACTCCTCAGCAACTGCAGGACAGGAAAGACTTTGAGGTAAATTTATTTATTTTATATTCATTCATTATTAGTATTAGTAGCTCAGATCAAAATAATTACACATCCTCTATAACTATTCGG